>JAJOOS010080017.1:0-42324 GCA_029582725.1 Solanum chiquidenum | reverse complement strand
TTGACGGACGCTAGTCCCTTTTCTGAGGACTTGTTCAAAAATGTTGTCTTGGCTTTGTATAAATATCTGGCACAATACAAAAATGTCTTTTAATTTGATCATGATTTATATTTATGTCCTCTACTTTGGGTGTGCACAAGTAGACATTTGAATTTGTATAAAATTAAATAAATAGACACACTTGTCCTACGTAGCATTCTTCATGAAAATTTGTGTTCTATGTGGTGTCCTACATGTATTGTGCCACGTAAATCTTATGTGTCTCTTTGTTCAACTTTATACAAGTTTAAGTACATACTTGTGCAGACCTAAAGTTGGAGGAGGTCAAGTTAAAGCACGCAATTATGTATTATGCCGATGGAATAATTTATTTTCTTTGGTTGCGGTGGGGAAATGCAAAAATCGCCACATTTAAAACCCCTATTAAAGAATATCTAAAAGATTACCCCTATTAAAGAATATCTAAAAATTTACCCCTATTAATTTTGAACACTTTTGACTCCACTTGATCCATGAACTTCAAGTTTAACAAATTTTGCTTTTTGACTTTGAACTTGTACATGATAGAATTGCTGCCTCTTGACAATTGAGTTATCTTGATTGCACCTTTTGATCTAACAATTATTTATGCAAGAAACTTATACTCCACAACATGCCCAATGTAATCCCACAAGTAGAGTCGTAAACAACCTTATCCCTACCTTATGAGAGACTTACTTTATCGAAAGAAAATAAAAAGAAGTTGTTAAGTACTCCGACTACTGAATGCAATTCAAGGAATAGAACTGAAAAGACTGCTAGATTATATACATCTTAAGCGTGCATGGCTGTTGGCAACTGGCAAATTTTATGACATCAAATACATATGTTTAATTGCTAATACCATCATGTGTTTACTAATTGGCATCGCGCACCAAATTTTCACATCAATGATACTGTGGAAAAGACGCCACAGATAGCTCGTTTTCTGCTAACTGGCTGAGCAATCTTATCACCTCACATGTTTTGCATCAGAAATTGTATATAAATCTAGCAAGCTAACAACATTTAGCCCAAAAGAAATCAGAAGAGTGATGGAAGAAAATGAAATATATATGAAGGTAACTACTATTCCTTTAAAAGGCATCTCCTCTATACTAGCATGTGGACAGAGTGGCAACTTAAAACGCGGAACTCTGACGCAAACTTGCAGTTGCTTCAGTAAGAGAGCTCAAAAGTGTCTCACCCACCTCAGCTTTGCAAAGGGGACATGAGTTGTTGATTTTCAGCCACTTATCAACACAGTCCTTGTGGAAGAAATGAGAACAGGGCAACTCCCTCAGCTCATCATTGTTCACATACTTTGCCAAGCAAATGCAACATGCCTGTTAAACCAAAGTTAAAAAGGATTATTAAAGATGAATTGGTGGAAGTATGCCATCAAACAATAGAAAACGAAAAAAAAAACAATTTAAAAAATAGTATGACATCAAACGATAGATAATGGAAAATATATTACAACAACAACAGTATGCTAAAAGTTTTGTTTTGGAGAAGCTGATTGGTTTCTGCATGTTAGCAGAGCATGTCACTCAGAAATTCAGAACATTCTTAGCCCTTAGGCATATGAGAGGCATACTGTCTTTCTACTCATGATAGTATAAAATGCACTAGAACTGAAATACCAGCTTGTTTTCTTGTACATAGGACAGTTCCAAAAATACTTATCAGTCGACAGTATGATCTCAAGTAGAACCTATATTTTTGCTAATTCTCGTTTACCCATGTTCATTTCTGCATTTTCTTATTGATGACCAAAAAGTTTCATTACATTTGGTAATGCATTATCCAGAACAGGTCACAAGATGATTACATGAAGATGGACAAAGAAACCATATTTCTTTTTTTGAGGAACAACAAAGTAACCATATTATTACCAACTCACACTTTATGACCGGACTTGACACAAAGCTAAGTGCATCTATTACATAAACATCAGGACCTATTTTCCATGAATAATTATCTCTAGTAGTTCAATATAATTTATTGATTGATTGCAGCGGATGATTTTACATTCATCGGTGCTTTCTCAAAGTTCCAATTCTGACCCTATGGATTTGGGCTTGCATTAGTAGCCTAGCAGTTTCTCCAGGAGGCTAGGGAGTGATAAAGACCTGGAAGACAAGTTGTTGGAAAAGAATAGCAATTAACTTTTGAGTGGCAACTGGCTAGGTGGTATGTAAGGTATTACTTTTATCTTCCATTTTGATTGGTCTATATAATATTTCAGTCTTCAAAAAGGCTATGTGTCCACACAGTTCAGGTAAATTTTGGATGTAGGTATATCAGGTTAATATGTGAGTGTGTCACCCAACTTTCAACTCCTACGCTAATCTCTGCAACCCTCTACCCCTTAGCTTAGTTTAGCAGTTGGCACAAGTCTCCACCTACTATCCGCTCTTTGACATCTTTCTTCTTCCTTGATTCAGCAATTACACAGCCACACGACCCCTTTCAGCAGTCAAATTACCTATAACTCGAAAGTATCTTGAATGGGAACAGGAGTAGTCAAATTAATCCCGACAACTGCAAGAGTAACAATACAGTTTATAATGTTTCAGCAACAAAAATAGGTCCTATTCTTTTTTTGTTGACCCTCATTTCAATTGATTGGAAGCTTGAGCACTCAGATTTTTGTGAGTCTCTCGTATAAAGTATCTGCCGTCCCTTTCTAATTTTTGTATGATTTCTCTTGCTAATGAGTTTCAAAGATTAAAATCCTTAATTGAAAGACAAATTTGGCCAGTATTCCCTAATGAGTAGCTTTTGGAGAAAAGGATCTCCCTTACATTCTCCACCCATTTGAGGTGGGTTTCCATATTCACCCAAGTCATGTAACACAATAGTTTTCATTTCACATATCAGTGTATGGTTATCATACCAGACATGTTTTACCCTCCTAAGATCCTCCAGCAAGTTTTGCTCTGAAATATTTATTTATTCAAACTAAAGCTTCTAGGAAATTGGAAGGATAGAGAAGGCTGTGAGGAGTGGGAACTAGGAGGGGAAGTCGCAAGTACACATTTCGAATACACAAGTACATTTTATCAACCATTTCTACTATCAAAGCCACTAACAAGGAAAACTAACACTTTCCCCGTCTGAAAAACTAAGGGAGGAGACGGAATGAGAGAAATCACAGCTCAAAATAATTAACACCAATTCATCAGCAAAACATCTAAAAAATTCTATGGACATGACAAAGTGGGTCGTTTGCTTTTGGGAGACCATTATAATCTCCCAATCAAAGTTTAATAACAACATACCCAATGTAATCCCAACCAAAGTTTAAGCGGAAATCTTTAAGCTTGTAATATGTTAAAAGTCAATTTGCGCCACTCACTTCGGTAGAAAAGGCTGGGCGAAAGATTAGCATAAAAAGTCTTCTTAAGGATTGATTTTTCTTCATAAGCAGAATCAAGCAACCAGATATAAACAATTTGCGTGTACACTTTTTTCTTAGTTGTCTTGCATCAGGGCGATGAAGAACCCAAAAATGTATGCTTGCAGAAGTGCTGAAGCTGTATCATAAAGGGCCTTTGAAGGCAAAACATGCATATGGAACTTGAGACCATTTCTGTCAGATGTTATCTAAATTCACTAACCTATTTAATGATTCGTACCCTTGGTCTAGATCCAAGTACAATGGATAACACAAGCCTTCACTTATTTTTGCTTCTCAACATATGGTTAACAAGAAACAACAGCAACCATCTTACAAGAAAATAGTGGGAAAAAATGAGTCTAGAGGAGGACTCAGCCTTTAAAGAGGAAAGTATGTGGCTTCTTCTTCATCATCATACTCATCTAAAATGCAAGGTGTGTGGAATTTGAGAGTGACATCAAAGATCCTGTGGCGTTTTGCTCTGTACTTAAGTAAGAAGTAATGCTAGAGGTTATATGCTGAAACACTCAGGTACCAAAACCCACTAAGTATCAAATCCCACTACCAGAGGGATAGAGAAGAAGAAAAAAGAATTAACTACTGGATATAAAATGTTGTTTTCCTGCACTAGCGTCTTAGTGGCTCAATGGAACCGATGAAAAGAGCATAACAGGGTTCAGATTCGATTCAGATGCAATTGTCATTCAAAAGCAGAAAAAGAATCTCTGAAATTGTAGCCCTGGTTCAAACCTATGATGCAAAACCAAACTAAAATAAACTCGAAATAATCTGTTTCTACTGCCAGCCAGAGTAAGACGGTATGTACACCACAGAAATGACTTTGCAATAGCAGTGATAAGGGAGAGAGAGAGAGAGAGAGAATAAATAGTTCTCCTTTTTCTTTCTTTGTCTCGATTTCAAATGAAGGATGGTGAAGGTTCAAGCAGACAGTTTCTTCACTCTTCAAAAGAGAATTTGTCACTAAAATTTTTATTTTAAAGGAAAAGGAATTTTGCCACTAAGATGGACAGAAAATAAATCAGAGAAATCTATGTTAGAAAGGAAATAAATTTACCGCATCTTCTCCTGAAATCACACGCTCCTTGTCTGTTCCTGCAGCCACAACCCCACCTTCAGCAGCCTCTTTGTTGCCACTTTTGTTTTTCTTTACCTTAAATTTATAGGTCGGAAGAGCATTAATTGATTCTGGTGTGGCGCCTTTGTTTTGAGTTAGATCTTCTCGGAAGCCCATGACAGAAATAATGCAGGGGAGGCAGCAGCAGATTGTTGCACATAGAATAAATGGCATGGCATACCCGATACAGCTAAAGGTCAGAAATACTATACACAACCTGCGGATAAATAGAAACATGAGCAAATAGAGATGACAGAAAGTAAGGAAATACCCCAAAATGAAAACAATAGGACATCACCTGTACAAGTTGGGAGCCTCAGAGGAAGAGGAGTGTCCGCCAAATATCCACACATTGCCAACCACAAACCACACTGCAAAAAAACAATCTAATGCCATTTTGAAGTACTCAACAAATGTCTTTACCCTGCAATAGGGAAATGAGATCCTTTAGTCCTCAGTTCCACGACACATTGCTCCTTGTACATTAATTTCATTACAAGTTCTCAATACCAGATGAATGCAAAAGGAAGAGCACAGGAATGCAGATATTATCATCCGAACATCTATTAGAACCTTAAGCATTGGTCCCAATTAGTTGAAGACCGTGATCAAGGCCCAAAACATTATTGCTTTACAAAATAAGGTAATGTCCTTCGTTCTAGAAATAACAATTAAAGCTTGGCAAAAAGGAGATGGGTTAAACTTAAAGACAGATATTCAACAAAATATGAAGTTATAGTCTCAAATTGTTAAGGAACTTTTTTTTTTGATAATTGTGGTGTCGGGACCAACTTGTGCCTACCTCGACTAGTTCCATGGGATACCTATCACCTCCCAGGGTAAATTTGTCCATCAAGGCTAACAAGGCTAGGACAGATTGGAAGAAATCACCTAGTGGTTTTGCCGAACCTGAGACCTCATGGTTCTCAACCCACTCCATTGACCACTAAGCCACACCCTTGGGTGCAATTGTTAAGGATCTTAAGAAATAAAGTTTCAAAATTTTATCATGTCATAAATCTAGAAACCACAACTAACAGTAATCAAGATGAACTTGACAAAGCTAAAGTGGTAGTGAAATATCAATCTCCTATAAGTTGTCACATAGAGATAACTATTCAAGTATAAACAACCACAATGTTTTACACTTGAAAATGACAACTTTTATATTTATACTAGCACGACCATAATTTTCTTACAACTCTTAAAGTGCCAAACCAATGATCAAACTAAAATAGGCTTGGTAAACGATGTCTTTAGGCCACATCTTGCTAATTATGCCTACTCAAATCAGAACAGCATATAAAATCAAGGGACTGTATGATTGCACATGTCCAGCTTTGCAATAGCACATAAAGTGCAGGGTTAAACCAAAACATGCCAGGAACGAAAATCCTGGCATTGAAATTTAGAAGATTTAGGTGAGTGTTTAATAAGGACAGGTACCAAGTAAACAGCTATATTACCCACCTTCTGCTCAGTAATTCATTACTTTGACCACCTGTAGAAGCTGTAGCAGTTGTCTGACGACCTTCGCCTTCTGAACTCCTTGTACTTGAGGAAGGTCTGGCCGAGAGTTCAACCTGGGAAGAAATCTGTGGCTGCTGAGATGAATCCTGATCTGAATTTTGGTTTCTATGACGAAAACGCCAGTAGAGAAGAGGGAGGATTGCTACACACCCAGATGCATAACCAACTATCCATTGGGATAGAGGAGCACGTGGGTGCTCATTCCTTGATATGGCCAACACCGCAATTGCTGCAATTATTTGGCTCAATGTCAAGACTAGTTCGATGGATATCCAGAGCACGGAATTCAGAGGACTCCGATGGCGGCGCCCATTTCCTCTTCGAGCAAATGATGAGTTCCTCAAGTTGGATCTATTAGCAGAAGAAAATGCATGTTGGGAGACGGGCACTGTTGTGCTTGTTGATGGGGGATGTTCAGCTTGGACATGAAGCACATTATTAACTGGTCTATCATGGGGGTTGCTCGATGAGGATGCATCGTTGCTACTAGTTATGTCAATAACATGCTCATTGTTGCTACGGTTATCTGCTTGCTCCATTAATAATTGAAACTGGTTAGTTTGGCTTTTCCGGTGTAGCCCCAATGAGGAAATGGCCATCTAAGTCCACTGACTGAGAGATAAGTATAGAAAACATGGGATGCAAAAGTCTGAAGCAGTGCAAGTATGAGTTCACCAGAATGAAAAAATTTCCTCCTCTTCACAATCACCCACAGTTAATTCAGGGGCTGCAGCAGCTTTATATGAGAAGTCTAAGCAGTTTTTCTGTTGAAAGTGCAACAAAAGCAGAATGGTAAGTATTTTCTCGCCTCACTTTGAAGAGCACGAGACCATCACTCAAGCTCAAAAGCATAGAAGGAAAAATCAGGAAGGAAGCAAGAACAATCTTAACCAGTCAACCTTGGTCTAAGGACAACCAAGATTTGTGTGATATGATGAAAGCTCAAAAAGGAAAAAATACAAACATAATTCAATAAGATGATGCATAGATTGTGGCTATCCACAACTTCCCCAGAAACTAAACTATACAAAATTATTTATTGAATATTCAATATTATTGTCATGACCTTTAAAATCTCAAAACTCAACAATTCAACTACTCCACTTATATCAGGGACTATTTGATGATACATTTACTAATGCATTACCATAAATCTAATAGCCATCCAACAAGGCAAAGTATAGAACTAGCATATAAAACTCCTAATGCTTAATGTTATCTCAAGAAACTCTATATTTTTTTATTTTCTTTGATGACCGTGGTTCCAGAACAGCTTTCGCGCAGCTCAACTAATTCCACAGGCTACCTATCACCTCCCACCAGCAACAGTATCTCAAGAAACTCTATAACAATCCTTAAATTATACTAGCAATACAATTTATCAAAATCCAAGATGATACCAGCAATATAAACATTTGCAACACAACACAGAACCCAGCACAGTATAGCATAACTCCATAGCCAGAATCCCACTAAGAAGAACCCAAACTCACACACTAAAACTTGTTTCCATTCACCAACCGCAGAACCTCACTTAGCAATGCAAACACCAGCAATATAGCTACTTCAATCAATAATCCCCAAAAAAAAAATCCAGTAAGAACCCACTAATCAACAACCAAACTAGTACCATACAGAAAAATTCACAACAATAGCCCCACTAACAAGAAGTCAAGAACCCCAATTCCCAATTCTAGGTCATCAACCAAACCCACCCCCAAAATCCTCCACCTCACACGTTGACCTTTCTGGAGAATCAATCACTCCAATCAAACAATCAAAAACCCCAATAAACAAAAGAGGATTATTATAACCAAAGTAAAGAAAAATCAACAGATTAACAAAAGCAATAATGTATACAGAACATTTTTTCCCCAAATCTTCACAGATTATACGATTAACTCAATTTCCTATCTGGGTTTACCAACAAATCAAATTCTTGACAATCCATTTCAATATTTCAACCATTTCTACAAAAAAAATCTGTGAATTGTGCGGGTAGGTGTGTGGGGTTTCTCAAGAAAGAGTACTAACCCACTGTAGCTAAAGAATCAGATGAATCGAAAGCAAACAAAACTCTTTTGGATTGAACAACACTCAGTTGAGCTCTGGATTTCTCAGTTTACGCGTTTTCTCTCTTTGGGTATATACCTGATTTTTTTTTACCCAAATAATATATGGCGTCAGCTGTTTCTCTTTGGTGAGTATTTTGATTGCTTTACCGTGTCATCAAAGAATTTTCACACATATATTTTTATCATCTTTTTGTGCTTGGCCTTTTCTTGATACCCTTTCACTTTCTTTCTTTTTCTTATTTGGTGGAGAGTGAATTAGTTAGGCTTAATAGACCTCCAACTAATTTAACAAGCTCTTTCACGCCATTTTGGGGTGGTTTGTAATTTTGGAAAAATTATATAATTAGATATACTTCACTATTATATATATATTATTATTATTATTATTATTTATATTTTTAAAATATTACGTATTTTATCATATATTAAAAAATATATACTTAGATACTTGTATTTTTTCTATCAGGTACACAAAAATGGAGAGAGGCGAGCGAGGCTGGGAAGGAATGCGAGCGAGATTCGTATGTAAATCACACTAGATACATGTAAATCACACTAGATACATGTATATGTATGTATCTGAAATGATTCAGAGGGGCGAGCGAGATGGGAGAAAGGTGAGGAGGCGAGCAAAATTTGCTATGTATTCCAGATACATACGAATTCACTTTGATACAATGTATCTAGAACAAATTAAACCTAATTTTGACGCATGTATACGAGATACATGTATCTGGATGTATCTGAAACCACCAAAATCTGATAAAATACGTAATATTACAAATTAGAGTGTATCTAAGTAATTAATTCCTAAAATTAATGAAATTTATGTAAGTTCCCCTTTACTTTTTGTTGAGTAATAAATGATGGTTGAAAATAGTCCTAACATCACCCAAAAAAATTGCAAGACACAAGCTATATTTTACATGAGAAAAAATTTCAAGACAAAATTTACAAGGTACAAATTATGTTTTACAAAACATAAGTTCAATTTCAAAATTCATAAAATTTTCTCTTAGTTCTCTCAACTTTGGTGAGTAAGGAAATTCTTTAACTTATGCCCTTTGAATTAGATACAATATAATTTATGCTAGATACATTTTTGCCTTGTAATTAGGTCATAATTGAGGATATTTTGACCTAGAAATTTTTATTAGATAGAAAGTATCGATCAAAATTAAATATCACTGAATTGAATGGGGGAGGAGGGAATCTACTTTGAAAAATACCCACAACATATTGTTTACATATAAGTCATAGGTTTCATTTGTTTTCATTAAGGTTAATACATTTGAATATGCATGTACATCTAAATATTAAGATGTTGTGTTAAGATAATAATAAATGATTAAAGATTATTTATTTTTTCAGCGCCCGTCTTTGTTTAAAAGATAATAAAAATAGAAATTCAAATAAAACTCTAAATTGATTTAATATTATATCAATAGAATGTTTTAAAAATTTATATGATAATTGGTGTTGGTGATGACTAACAATGTTGATTGTGTGTCGATTAGGGATGGTATTGACTGATGATGGTGTTAACTGTTATGGGCAATAATATATGATATAGTGATTGGCAATAATGATTAATCCTAGTTGATGGTGATGGCGATGGCGATGGCGGCTGGTATTTAGTAATGAAATGATAATGATACTAATGACGATGGTGAATGATGCAGATGGCGGTTAGCGATATAATACTAAGTAATTGTGGTAATTATAAGTAGTGAATAATGAATGTAAAATGGTTGGTGATTGTAAACGATGTTCAATGGTAATGACGATTGATTTTTGTGATTGACGACAATGATATTGTAGTTAGGCTGAGTATGACGATTGTGATTGGCATGTGGTGATAGTTATGGCTGAAATGGTGATTGTAGGTAATGGGTGAAAGTAGATAGAGTAGCATTGAACTGTCATGTTTATAGACATTATTAAATATACATTTTAATTATATTAAGACTTGATTAAAGAACTTAATCATCTAGACCTATCCAAATCCATTAAGTGGTTGTAAAAAAAAACTACACTTGATAATCAAGATTCAATCCTTAAAAACAAATATCTAAATAACAAAAATTAAGAATTTCATTAAGTGAAAGATTTTAATCCGCTTATATCCCTTTCATTTGTTCTAAACAGTGTTTTATATGGTCAAATTTGAGATAATGACTTTTGAATTTGGTTTCAATAATGGGTGTGTTTGGTATGAAGGAAAATATTTTTCGGAAAATGTTTTCCAATTTTCTCATGTTTGATTGGATTTAGTGGTGGCAAATGGGCGGGTTGGGTCAAATTTGGGCATGTGGAAAATGGGTCAACATAAAATGGGTAATAATTCAACCCGCCCATATTTGATATGGGTAAAAATTATTGGATAACAAATGGGTTGGGTAAAATACTAGTTTCTTACTCATATTTACACATATTTTCATGAATAAATAGTACTCTACTTAAGAATTCAACATGGAGAAAATATTTTAGTCTTTGATGAAAAATGTTGAAAAATTTTCATTTAGTTTTATTGTATCATAAAAAAAAATCCTATAACTTTTTCAATATAAAATAAATTTATGTAATAACAAGGGGAAAATATTTTTAATTTCAAAGTAAATGAATATTTGCATTTTAGGACTAAATGCAAATCAACTTAAATGTTTTGGAAAATATTTTCCAAATCAACTCATTTTCCTCAAATTTAAGAAAAATGACTTCCCTTCACAACTTAAGGAAAACATTTTCCAAAACTCTCTTCCAGAAAAAAAAATTAAGTTTGTTTTTAAAAAATATTTTCAACTTAAATGTTTTGGAAAATGTTTTCCAAATCAACTCATTTTCCTCAAATTTAAGGAAAATAATTTCCCTTCAAAACTTAAGGAAAACATTTTCCAAAACTCTTTTCCAACTTCAAATTACAATTTTTTTTTGTTGAAAAAATATATTTATTTTGTCTCTACCCTCAAACCAGCCCCCTAGCCACCCCATCCCCCAAAAAAATAAAATTAAAGCTTGTTTATAAAAAATGTTTTTAACTTCAATATTTTTACCCCACCCTCACCCCTACCTCCAGCTCCCTACCACCACCACCCTCCAAAAAAATATATTAAAAGTTGTTTTTAAAAGATATTTTTAATTTCAATTTTTTATTCTTTTACCTCCCCCCCAACACCCCCTACCCTCACTCCCCCATCAGCCCCCCTATCAGCCTCCCATCCCCTTCAAAAAATAATTTAAGTTTATATTTTAAAAATATTTTCTACTTTAAATTTTTATTTTTTCACCCCTACCCTCGACCCTCCCTCCGCCAACCCCCCCCCCCCCCAACCCAAAAAAAAATTTAAATTTATTTTTAAAAAATATTTTCAACTTCAAAATATTATTTTTTCACTCCAATCCTCAACTCCCACATCCCCACCCCCTGGCCATCCCCCCACACCCCACCCCCCAAAAAATTGAGTTTGTTTTTTTAAAAAAAATTCAATTTCATAATTTCATTTTTTTCACCCCTACCCTCGACCCCCCACCCCCCTACAAGCCCCCCACCCTCCAAAAAAATTTTAAGTTTGTTTTTAAAAAATATTTTCAACTTCAAAATGTCATTTTTTCACCCCTACCCTCGATCCCCCACTCACCCACCCACCCCTTACCAGTCCCCGCACGCCCAAAAAAAAATTTAAGTTCATTTTTAAAAAATATTTTCAACTTCAAATTTTTATTTTTTCACCCCTACCCTCGCCCCCCCCCCTCCCCAAAAAAATGTAAGTTTGTTTTTAAAACATATTTTCAATTTCAAAAATTATTTTCCACTTTAGTAAAAATAAAAGATATTTCTCAAAACAAAAATTCATTCATAAATCAAACACTAAAAAACTTTTTCAGAAAATATTTTCTACTCACTGACCAAACATGAGAAAATAAGTCAAAAATCTACTTGTTTTCCAGAAAAAAACATTTTCTAAAAAAACATTTTTTCTGGAAAACATTTTTTCCTTCGTACCAAACACACCCAATGTCTAGTAAAGATAATATTTGGGACCAAATTCATACAATCGGAAAATTATTTTATTGACTGTTAATGACCAAAGTTATTCTATTTTTCTTGGTTAAAAGACAATTTTTACTCGTTTCATTATTAAATTTGTTTTTCAAAATGTCATAGTCCTCTACTGTTAAAAAAATGTTTAATATTACGCTTCGTATTATATGATCTGTTTACATATATTCATAATATTATTATAAAAATAATTTAAATTTGTTTTTTTAGATATCCCATTCATTTAAATCACATGACATACCAACTCAACACATCTACCTTTCTTCTTTTATCACTAGATATGTGCGCCCGTGCCAGCACGGACCCAACATATATTATTTATTTTGTTGTAATTTATGTGGTACATATGAAATTTGGAGAGCTACTCAATTTTTTAATATATATTTTTTTTTAAAATTAAGTTTTTAATTGTTGTAACTTATAAAATTGACATAATTTTGAAATAATATGTTATTTTCTCTGTCCCAATTTATGTGACACAAATCAAATTTGAAGAGTTTTATTTGTGGTACTTTTAATTTTTTAAATTCAATGACATATGTTTTTTTACTAATAATATTAATGATCTAATATTAACATTAGCAATTAAAAAAATGATTTACAGATAAAAGATAGAGAAATTAAATAATTAAACATATTACTTATTTGGGTTATATATATATATATATATATATACCTATGTAAATAAGGTTTTCTTAAATAATAATAATAACAATACTATTTTTAACTATATAAAATAAAATATTTTTGATGACATTTAAAATTAAAAATATTTTTATGTAAGATAGAAGATGGAATAACTAAAATATGAATACGAAATATATTTACGTAATACAAAATATTTCTTTTTAATTAACACTAAATTAGATAAATGATGAAACATACGTTTTAAATAATGGAAATACATAAATAAAAAAAGAAAGAGAATTGAACTGGTCCCACCGAAAAGCTAAAAGCCTAAAACTGAGTAATTGACTCAATTAAAAATAGAAATTGAAAAGTGACGTTGTCTACGTTCGATCTTAGGACCTTATGCATGAAATGTCATGCTGCAACCAGCTGGTCAAAGCAAGCAGGAAGACCCTAAGCTGCTGTTCCACACTTCTACTATCTTTTTTCATCGTTTTAAATTATTTGTCTTATTTTTAATTTTTTTTTATATTTAAAATTACGTAAAAAATGCTATAAATCATGATAATTGACAACTTAAAATATTTTTAAAAAACATATAAAAAATATATTCTTGTTTGATGTTAGACTCAATATTTTTTGTCTCAATTTATGTGATATCATGGAACTTGAAAAATTATTAAATAATTTATACTCCTATGATTTTTAAAAATATTATAAGTTGTTAATTATTGTACTCCTATGATTTTTAAAAATATTATAATACTTTGTTTGTTTCGATTTATGTGGCATATATAGGATTTCAAAAATTAACCATTTTTTATGTCCTTTAAATATATTAAATTTTTAATTATTATAATTTATAGCATCTTTTTAATTTTCAAATAGTATATTACTTCCATGTCCCAATCTATGTGTCATTGATAGATTTTTTTGGAGTCAAGTGATTTTCTTATATGTATTTTAATATTTCTAATTATTGTGATTTATTATACTTTTTACGTCAATTTTAAATAATATATGTTATTCATCTAACCCATTATATATAGTACCAATAGAATGTCAAGAGTCAGTCGAATTTTTTTATATAACTTTTAAATATTTACGTCAATTTCAAATAATATATGTTTATCATCTAACCCATTTTATGTGGTACCATTAATTTTTAAATATTTATATTATTAATTATTGTAATTTATAATATTATTTATATAATTTTTAAATCTATAACAAAAATAAAAATAAAAACAAGAGAAATAAATGTAATATAATGAAAAGACTAAATATTACTATTACTATTACTATTACTATTACTATTACTATTAGTATTAGTATTAGTATTAAAGGAAAAACGGAATGAGGAGCCGACATAGTATTGTGAGCCCATGAGTTGGGCCCACACAGTTCAATAAAAGAATAACTTTTTGATTGGACATATGAGTCATTAGGTAAATGTTGATTGGTTTTTTGGTCTAATAAAGTAAAAGTACACCCTTAAAGCAAGAGATTACAAAGAGTTAAAGAAGGAACAAGAAGAAAATTCCGAAAATACCCTTTGTCATACAAGCAGGCATGTTGACGAAGACATGTTTGCTTGTAGACTCTTCTACTTTGACGAAGACATGTCTGCTTGTAGACTCTTCTACTAAGTGTAGTAGTAAAGTAATGCTCAAAATTACCAACATTTTTGTTATGGTGTCGTTTGACCATATATATATCTGAGAAAAAATTAAAAATTATTATTTGGTCATATAATTTATCATTATTTAGCAAATATATTTAGGCAAACATCTCAAGTTTTCAAGTTTTTAAAAAGAAACTAGAATTTAGGTCTAATATTTGCAAACTTTTATATTTTATAAATACATCCATCATCTATTAATTTCAATTAATATCTATTTATAATCAACTCTATTAAAAAAAAAAAAATTTAATGAGTTATAATTTATCCTGAATCAGTGACATAATTGAGTATGTGATTATTGTACTGATCTTGTCCTATTAAACTGTTGCTTTTATTATTATTAATTGTCATCAATAATATTATAAGGCTAATTTTTAACAAAACATGTTCATTATGAAATGATAAAACAAACTTATTGATAATATTAATAGTTTTTAGAACGTATGATATAAATTATATTTTTTGAAAAACTCAAATGTTTTTCCCCAAATCAATGACCATAACTTCACTCTAAAATAAGTTATCAAAAATACTTAAAAAATTTATAATCAAATCCTAACTATATATACTATCACCGTTATCCATCTATCTATTCACTAGATAGATGGTACCCTATTATAATAAAATATATAATAATGATAAACGGTTATATGAATTACAATTCATTAGTTATCCAAAAAAAACAATACAATTCATTAAAGTACCATGGATGATATGTCGGCTATTGCTTGTCCTCTCAGTATATTTTATAATTGATTCACGATAATTATTAATGAAAAACTACGAACCATTTGTTTTAAGATACATAAATGAATTTTCCTTAAAACTTAAAAATGATTGATCACTCTTATTAGATATTAAAATGAAAAGCCCTGTTTTAGTTAAATTCCTAGCATTCATCAATATTTTGTTGAGACGAAACATTTTCTCTACATTTTTTCCTTTTTAAGAAAAAAAAACTTTGAATTGCTTCTCAGTTTAATAAGTGAGAGTTATATGTTTTTACAAATTTTAGTTCGATTTACATAACAACTTTAATCATCCGCATATCTATTAAATCGATTACTTTCAAGTTTTCGCTAATAATTAATATATCAATCGAACTCTCTATTTCTAACTTATAATCGGAGAAAATGAAAGACGAATAGATTTCCAAAACTGTACTACCTATGTAAAATTTGGAACAATTATTAACAATAATTGAGTAATAATAGAAGTGCAATAATATACATATAAAAATCCAATTTGCTTCCATAAACAAAATATTACCTCACTATTAATTTTTCCAGGAATAGAAAGACTGTTGAAGTAGAATAAATTATATATTACTTCGATTACGCGATTTCTATATAAGAAAAAAAAGATGTTTCTGTGTTATTTTAGCAGATTGATTTTTTTTTAAAAATACTACTCCTTCTTAATATTAAATAATCATACACTATAATAAAAGTGTGAATTACATGAGGATTTTTTTGGAGATTAGTATGAAAAATCGCAGGAAACTAATTCACAATTTTCTTGTAGTATATTAATAGTAGTCAAATTTAAAGTTTTTAAACATCATTAATAAAATTAATTTAGTAAAATACAGATCTAATTAAAATTTTCTTAAGGAATGTGTCAGGTCATATCAACACAAGTCAAATAATATGAAATGACAAAAGTAAATGTGTACTTTAATTATCAGTAATATCATGATATAATAAAATATAATACAAGATTATTTGAAAAAAAAAAAAAACAATCAATAATTGAGCGGGGATCAATCAACCAATTAAGGCAAATTAAATCAATTCATTTTTTTTCGAATCACTTAACTCATTCGAAAGGAACAAATTAGTGAACCCAACATCATGACTAAATATGTTTAATAGAAAAGTTAATCAAAAACACTTTGACATAGAATGGACAATAATTGTAGCATATTTCTCAAGAAAATGACAAATTAGTAGGTGTTTTTGAATCGTTTAATTTGATCTTCTAATTTATCAAAAACAAGCAATTGTGCTTTTCAATCTTCACAAACTCTGATGGTTAAATTTAATTAAAATTATGAAGATAATTTAACCTGAAAAATATTGCAATTTAATAGAATAGAGATTTTATAGCATAGGTAACAAAGAATGAAATTAGAGGAGGATTGTGTCTAATTGTCTATAAAGAAAAAAAAAAAGTAGCCTACATAGTTATTGGAGTAGTTTTTTTCTTTTTAGGATTGAGAGTTGAGACTCTAATTTTTTATTCTTATTTTTCTTCAAGAAAATACTATTGATTTAAATCATTGATAAGGTAAGGTTTAGGCCTCCTTGATTGATGACACACACTTGGTCCTTTGTTTTCAAAAGAATTCAACCCTCTTAAAAGAGGATAGGGGAGTAGATATAGTATCGAAAAGTACGGATTCAGGGTTTATTCTTTAATTAAGCGCTACTTGAAAATAAAGGTAGATCATTCCACTCTCAATTAGTACATACCTTTTTTTTAAGCAAGAACTCTTAATCGTTCATATCCTATATCTACGAACTACTTCGGTGAGACGATGGTCGCAGTTTACAAGTTGCTTTGATAGAAACAAGTTAAAGAAAGATAACTGAAAGTGCTAGAATGATAAGTAAGAAAATGAGATATAGTGGTAAATAATATCTCCTTGAATAGGCTAATTTATCAGGTTCAGCAATTCCGAATAATTTAGAGGTGTACAAGTTCCCTGAGCATAGAAAATTTATATTCGAGCATTGAACTAGGCCCCTTACAAGATATGTGAGGAATTATAACTCTGGATATATATTTTCTAAGAAGTTGCTTCTAGAATGTTGATTACTAGGTAAATCGCTCACTATATATATATAACACCTATCGGACGAAAACTTTATTGAATTGAGTTCGGTGTAGAAAGTTCAAGTAAGGGATGTGGATTGAGTCCAAGTTATGGAGAAAGAGGGGACCTTTATTTTTTCATCTTTCCTACGATCAAATTCTTCATATCCGAAGCGTAGGAAGAATCTGACTAGAAAGTCGTCTTGCTGATGCGATAGTCCTCTGGGTATTTGGTTAGAACTTCACCGAGCCGACTAGCATTCATTTTCACTATGTAAAAATAATAATTGGGGATCTATAATTAGTTTTACAGGAAAATTAGTAAAAAGTAATAAATTTAACCATCAAAATAATAATTTCAAATTAGCCGTTGATAAAAAAAAATAATTAAAAATATGTATGAGAAGGATCAAATATACTCCCACATGAACTATTATTTTAGTTAAAAAATTAATTTGAGTTTTTTTTTCACTTTTGATAGAGGAAATGGTATAAGTGAGTCACTAGTGTAACAATATGGTATATGTGAGCCACTTTCATGAGGAATAATATATGAACTCTAAATGAGAAAGTTGAGGGGTATATCAAATCCTTTTTTCAAAAATAAATTTAGAACTTTTAGTGTGTGCTTGTGGCACATAGGATTTGCTAGTTTTTAGTAATAATTATTATGAAATAAATGGCAGACTCAATTCATCAGGTTATGGAGGGACGACTCCTCTTCAAATAAACGGGAAATAAAAGACGAGAGAATCATTATCTTTGTTGTTGATTTTTATTTTTATTTTTACTCTTTCCTTCCCATATTACGCGTCCACTTTCCTCTTTACACTTTACTTAAAGATCATAAGTAAGAATGATACTTTACTAATTTACCTTTTAACTCTTTTTAATACACTCTATGTTAATGTGTCTTAATACTAAGATTAACGGACTAACAATGAAAGAACTTTACAATATTTATATTTTCAAAAAAGAATTAATTGAAGGGCAAAATGAAAAGGCTAAATTGATTTTATATTGATCTTGTGAATTGGAAAATAATTTGGTATTAATAAGTAATGGGGACAAGTAATATGAGAAAGAATAAATATTATTAATTGTAACGATCTAATCCGTCGTTATTAATTGGTACCTCGTGCGGAGTCCCAAAAGTCCGATAGTGTGGTATAAGAATTTTTAAAATTAAAGCACACAACGAATTTTGAATTAAAAGGGCACCTCGGCTATGGCAGACTAACGTGTGGATCAGATCAAATTTAACAATTCATCCTGTGCCCTAAATTTTAATTTGACACCAAAATTCAAAAAAAAAAAAAAAAACTCCACACGAAGTGCATTTAAGTAACACGAATCGGATTGTTATACCTAGTTATTTAGAATTTTCATATCAAATTGAAGGATAGAAACTCAAAATTTACGGGAAACATAAAGTAATGGATAAGTCCCTAAATTATTTATTTTCCTCATCTCCTTATTCTATTCTTAAACCACAAAGAGAAATGAATTATTTTTTCCAATTTTCCTTCTGTTTTTTTTTCTAAAAAAAACAAAACTATAGTGATATAAATTTGATATATTAAAAGATGCGGAGCCAGTATTAAGAGTTTGGGGGTTCTAAATTTCATTCTCCTTCCTTACCATTGAGTAGTCAATTAGTTTTATTAGGTGTTCACAAGTTATTACTTAATTTTCTAGTACAAATATAGGGTCTACAAAAAAGTTATTGGGTTCGTCTGAACCCATGAATCCCCACCTAACTCCGTCCCTGAAAAAATGTCCATAATTCAATAAAGTATATAGAAGAAAACATCATATACTTTAATTTAGATATTGTTTTTCATTTAAATTGTTTTCAAATTTAATTTACAAATTACTATACTCTTTTCATTTTAAAATGTAGTTGTGCGTATAGAAATTATAGTTTAATAGTAAAGACACTTATATTCTAAATGACATTTTTTTTTTATCATTCATTAGTCATCAACTATAATACACACATGTATGGTAATATAGGATAATGCAACAATGAATTCATGTCAATTCTCAAGATTGACCAGAGGTGGAAGAAGAATGAGGTTGTTCATGTTAAAGTACTGAATGTGCGCTTGAAAAGCAATATGGGCCTCCTCAAGTTGATCAAAAGGAAACGGCTCGACAGTAATCCATGTTGAATATCACATGAAATGTAATGCTACCGCAAATGATGTGGAATCATTGGTAGCAAAACATAATCAAATGCCAATTCATCTTCCTCGCCGAGTTGGTTGAGTACCAATCCAATAGTTGGTAGTTGATCATTTTCTATTGTCACTTTGATTAAGAATAAATGTTAGGAGAACTCAATCCAAGTAATTTCCAATGGATTCAACACTTGACCATTTTATGTCATATAATCCATTCTGACGCTCCTCATGGCCATAAACACATTCATGTCAATTTCACGAACATCATTATCTACATTGGCTTCCTCTAAATGTGGCATCCCGTCGAAATTTAATTATAGTCTGCATGAAGACAAAATAACACGTTATTTATTTTAACAAAACAATAAGATAGATAAAAAGTGACCCCAATTACTCACATTGCACATGATATTAATTAGTTCATCACTCATAAGCAAAGAAGATGATGTACTGAAGGTGTGCATGTCAAACCATGGCAAGATTTAAAAATTAAACAAAAAAATTGTCAATAGTCTTACATCCATTCCGAGATCAATACTGATTCAACTTATTAAAGTGAATATATTCAAACGCATTTATTATTTTGAAATTCTTATTCCACTAATTATTAAAAGATGACCAACTATAATTCTTTTGCCAGATATAAGTTTAATTACCTCTATGTTCAACATAATGGCAAACCAATGTTGCACCGAGAAGCCAACAGTAGTAGCTAGGAATCATTTGACTTGAACTTAAACTTGCTATTGAAATATTTACACAATGAAGAGACATATTAGGAGGTTATATGTTTGAATTAAGTAGCTAGTATATATCACCAATTATTTGATTATATTATGGCAAAACACTAAAAGAGAATTACCTATGATAGAATACAGCAAGAACAGTAATGAAGAGTAAACAATAAGGAGAACACAATACAAGCAGTTTACGTGGAAACCTCCTTGCTCAAGGGAGTAAAATCACGACTGTTTCCACTAATTTTCTTAAGCAAAAGTGAAACACAGTTACAGCCAAAGTGAGAAGAAATTATTAATCTCACAACTAAGTAATAACTCTATTACTTACTGAGCCTAAGCAGATACCACACTGCCTAGTAAGCTATCACCACTTGACAGCTTAGAATTCAACTAAGCAGTTATCACACTGCCCACTAAATCAACTAACTCCTAGATGACTTAGAATTTGACTAAGCAGCAAACAATGCTGCCCACTAAATCATTTAGTCTTTTCAAACGAACACAAGATCTGAATCCTTTATAGATTAGGAACAAATTTACAATGTAAGTACGAAAGATATGATCCTAAAACAACTAGACAGCTTCCAGCTCTATTAGGTCCCTGTTGCTCTTGAGGATGATACTTCTTAAGAGTTAGTGTCACGTCCCGCCACTTCATCAGAGAAAAGGAGAAGAATCTAGAGTTGTGGGAAGGTTAATAGAACACTCTATAACTCCCTAGAGAATTTCTAAGAAGGCTTTAGAAATCCCTAGGTCTTTTCTTGGAAGACTCTAGAATACCTTAGATATTTTCTTGGAAAACCTTAGAATTTCCTAGAAAGTGTAGAGATTTATAGAGAAGGGACCAAAGTGTAAATAAGTAGGGACTTGTAAAGTAAATATTATTTACACTTAGGCCCTTAGGAGTTAGTATAAATAGAAGGGCCTCTCATTTGTAAATCATCCAACAAAGTGTAAGCAATCTTCCAAGCAATACAAAGCCTTCTTCTAAAATTCTCTAAGTATTTCTTTGCATTCTCTTAGCGTTCTAGCTTCAAAGGGCTTACTTGAGCTTACAAGATCATGAAATATTCGTGAGTAAGTTGTCAAGGGCCGCACGGAACATTAGTGAAGACTCTAAGTCCGTGACAACGTGGTATTAGAGCAAAGGTTTGTACTAAGAGAATGATCAACGAAGGAGACGTGAACGCCGCTAGCACCACCAACATCCGTCTGGAGGGAGGAAAGAAGAACCGCAAGGGAAAGAAACAACTTAAGAGTAGTAAGGAAATGTTGCTCGACCTTACACCAAGCGAGGCGCTAACATCTCACCCACCTTCAACCACTGAAGCAAGTGACGATGACCGTAGAGAGATCCCATTGACGTCACACCCGGAGAGGAGTGGATCGCGAGGGTTGAAACGGCGAGGCAGGCCGTGGAGATCTTAGACAGATGCTTGAACAAGGTCGATGGCAAGTTCAAGACTCTGGAGGACTTCACCCTTGAGGAGACCGACAACATCCGCAAGGAGTTGAAGGGCCGCCAGCGTGTCGAGTTCGAGATAAAGGAGGCTATCACTTCCTTGGGGTGTCGGCTCATGGAGGCGTTGAGCATGATTGAGACCATGAAGGCTGAGATGAAAGCACTCAAGGAAGGCGTGGAAGTTGGAGGATCATCGTCGCTTGACTGAGATAGGGAGGCCAAGGTCGAGGCTCCCAAAACACCTAAGTTCAAAGGCGTCCGTGACGCGCAATAGTGGAGAACTTCTTATGGCATTTGGAGAATTACTTCAAGTGCAACAGGCTTAAGAGCGACGAGAGTAAGATCAACACCGATGTGTTGTATCTTTCGGAGATGGCCATGCTATAGTAGGCGCAATGAGGCCGAGATAGGGAAGGGGACGTGCACCATCAACACCTGGGAGAAATTCTGGGAAGATTTTAATAAAGCCTTCTTCCCTAACAACGTCGTCTATGAGGCGAAGCGCAAGTTTATGAAGCTGAAGTAAACAGGCAGCATACACGCATATGTGCAGGAGTTCACCACCCTCATGCTTCAAATTCCTAACCTCACGAATGATGATATTTTGTTCACTTCATATATGGGCTGCAAAATTAGGCCAGGACGGAGTTGGAACGTCGACAGGTCAGGACTATAGGTGAAGACATCACACAAGCCGAAGCTTTGACAGACTTCAAGAATGAGAAGCCCGACAAAGCCGGAGGAGAAGAGATGAGAGATAGTCATGACCATGGTGGGGGAGATCATGACAAAGTCGAGGAGCAGCGGCCACATCCCAAGAAGCATGATACTTACAAGTCTGAGGGCAAGAAGTCTGGACGTCATGACGACACGGAGAGAAAGGCAGAGACTGCCAAAAGAAGTGGTTGCTACATATGCGGTGGGGCGCATGGCTATGCAAGGTGCCCTGAACTGAAGAGCCTTGGAGCTATCATGCGAGAGAGGAAGGAGAAGGCTGCACACGAGCAAGGACAAGGTGCAGAGATGACGCAGTTGGGCTTGATAAGATTATGTGGAGCTATCACGAAGCAGCCAAGAAAGCCAAGAGGATACGGCGCACAGTATGTCGACCTCACGATTAATGGAATAACCCTCGTGCTATGGTCGACACGGGTGCAGAGGCCAATATCATGACCAAGACGACATTAACAAGGTTAGGTCTAAGTTATAGTCCAAGTAACGCCCAAATCAGGACGGTCAATGAACCACCGACTCATGTGTATTGAGTCGCGCATGTAGTAAGCATAACGCTTAGAGAGTGGCAAGGTAAAACCAACTCCAATGTCGCTCCTTTAGATCTCTTTGACATAATTCTTGGGCAAGAGTTCTTCCAGCAGTACCACGCGGTGATCGATCCTTACCTCCAACAATTCTTGGTCATGGAGCAAGAAGGATCATGCATGGTTCCCCTGGTCAAGGTACCAACGATGGAAGGACGAGTTCGGATAACGGCCATGCAGCTCGAGAAGAACCCTAAGAAGAAGGAGTCGACTCTTATAACCACCATTGCAAGTTCGAAAGAAGATAATGGTGCAAAAAGGTATTTGCCACCATGCATGGAGAAGGTTCCATAAAGGAACAATGTCGTGATGTCAAAGAGGCCGTCAAGGCGCGCGCCTCCTAGGAAGCAGGTAGATCATAAGGCCGAGCTAGAGGAGATTAGGAAGCAGCTAAAGGAGTTACACGAGGGCCTTGATCGAGGCAATGGACTATTGGTCGTGCATGCGAGAAGACAAGACTCGATTGTCTATGCAGCGGCGATGCGACGCGGTCGTCGCATCAATAGGTGGGGGAGAGTGTCACTTCCCGTCACTTCACAGTTCAAATTTGGCATCAGAGAAAGGGAGAAGAATCTAGAGTTGTGGGAAGGTTAATAGAACACTCTATAACTCCCTAGAGAATTTCTAAGAAGGTTTTAGAAATCCCTAGGTCTTTTCTTGGAAGACTCTAGAATACCTTAGATATTTTCTTGGAAAACCTTAGAATTTCCTAGAAAGTGTAGAGATTTATAGAGAAGGGACCAAAGTGTAAATAAGTAGGGACTTGTAAAGTAAATATTATTTGCACTTAGGCCCTTAGGAGTTAGTATAAATAGAAGGGCCTCTCATTTGTAAATCATCCAACAAAGTGTAAGCAATCTTCCAAGCAATACAAAGCCTTCTTCTAAAATTCTCTAAGTATTTCTTTGCATTCTCTTAGCGTTCTAGCTTCAAAGGGCTTACTTGAGCTTACAAGATCATGAAATATTCGTGAGTAAGTTGTCAAGGGCCGCACGGAACATTAGTGAAGACTCTAAGTCCGTGACAGTTAGCCTTTGCAAGAGTTCTTGAGAGTTTTTTCAAGTTGCAAAAACTAAGGTTATGTCTATTGAACATAACCTTTATGAATAATAGACACAACCTTCGAGGGCCCATTCTATTGGCCGAGCTTTCTGCCACAGTTGGAGGTTGTGCACCAACCAATTGTACTTTTTATAGCCTGTCATTTGTGTGTACATTGACACAAGGATCAGGTCCCTTTACAAGGTCCCATGGTTTTGTCAAATCATCATAACTGCAAATAACAATTTCTCCCTTTTTGATGATGACACACTCCACACAAATGCCTTCATTTTTCATTCCCCCTGTCAATCAGACCTTCCCCCAACCTAAGCAACCAATATTTCCCCTCCTTTTGGCATCATAAAAAAGAAGTGGAGTAAACCAGCAGAACAAGTAAGTTTGCTAAGTAAGATCATAGCCAAGGGCAACACCAACATGACAATAAAAACTGGATTAGACAAGAATTAGTCACAACAAAATAGGAATCAACTTCATTGCGCAAAACTCAGCAGTCAATACATTAAATTTAAACTGAAACTGAGAACCCCGGACACTGTCCACACAAAGGAAAGACACAGGAAGGGACATAGAAGGACTACGAGGAAGGACGGTGATGGGAGAGGACTTAATAACAATAGTAAACCTAACATTTGCTTCATTATTATCCTTGATCAATTTATCTTGTAGGGCAGCATTCTGAACTAGGAGTGCATCATTCTTCATCCTCCGCTCGTTGACCTCTGCAGTACCAGGTCCCTCAGACTGCGGTTTGAGTAACTCAGCCTTCAATAATGCAATCTCTGTATCTTTATTGCTCACACGCACAGTCATCTCCTCCAGCTCATGCTTCAACTGATCTTGTTCCATTACCAACTGAGATATCTTGCTCAGTGGACCCTCATTTCTCTCAATGCACTCACATTCCACCAGAGTAGTCAGAAAGAAGGACTGCATGGCAGTTCCAACTTTACCCTTTCCCACTGGAATGTTAAGATGTTGGAACACCTTGGTCAAGAAATAGCCATAGCCCATGTCATGCTTACCCTTATGATCAACCACTGTTTTGTACATATGCTCCATCATTAGGGCTGGAAGGTCTAGGGGTATAAATTTGCATAATGATTCCATGATGAACAGATCAGTTGCAGAAGCGACTGCCCACTTTTTTGTCCGAGGAAGAAGCACATTGTTGACAAATTCAAACAGCAGCTAGTACTCTCATTTCATGAGTTGCTTTTGAACCCCCGCACGGCGCATGTCAGGGAGTTTGAAACATTCTTTCATAAACTCCTTGGTGCAAGACTTTCCTACTACGGACTTGATCCCTTCTCTGGGAACTTCCAGTATTTGTCCCAGCAGCTCCTCATCCAGATGTAAGCTTTTATCTCCTACCCTGGTGTTGAGGCTACCATCCTCGGCAAATTCTACATTATAATAAAACTCTCGAACCTGCTCCTCATGTAGAACAAGATATTTGATCTTGAACAAGTGAGTCCACGACTGAATCTCCACAAGATCATACAGAGAATCCATACCTGGCTTGGTAAGGATATCAATATCAAACACCTTTCCTCCTAGAACCTTCTGCAGACGCAGATTATCGATAATTGTTTGTTTGGTCACTGCTTGGTCATCATTATTCCTTTTGGTCCCTGGTCCTTATGCAGAGTCTTGCTAGAGAACATGAGAAACTTCTCTCTTCCTCTTTGATGGCTCTTTCCTCTTTTGTGAATCGTTTCTTTTTTTCTTTGTAGAGTTAACCTTCTTGACCGCAGATGCTCTAGATTTTCTTTTATCGGTCTTCTTCACTTGTTTACCTTTCTCCTTTCCAACATCACCCAGGGGATAGTCTTCTCCCACAAATTCATGCTCAGAAGCTTAAATGGAAATATCCACCACATCATCAGTAAGCATTTGAAAGACCTCATCACCAGACCTCATTTTCCTTTGATTTTATGTCGTAGTTGTTTCACTGGACTTCATAGTATCCCCCATGAGTTTTTGGGAGACTGCTCTAGTAAAGGGCCTCTTTTTAGGGGTTTCTTCTGTGACCTTTTCTTTTCCCTTGGTGGTGACATGGACCATTCTCCTTTGCACAGACCACTTGAGAGGGACATTGTCCTCGTTAGTGACACTAGAATCAGAAGATATCCGAACACCAACCTCTGGAGTTTGGTCAAAGACCGGTTCTGTATCTCCAAGAATCCTTTCTGCAAACTCACCACCTTCTTCATTTGCAAAGTTACTTCCTTCGTCATGTATTACTCCTTCTCTCATTTTCGCTAGACTTTCAATGACAATGCTCTCACTGACATCAAAAATGTTGGATTCGGAGGACTTACTCTGAGGAAGATCACCCTCAAACATGTGGTCAAATAAAAAGGCTAAGTAGGGACCAGGTTGCTGTGAGGGTGCAGGGTTATTGAGATTAAATGGATATTAAGGGTTAAGAGGACTTATTGACTGGAGAGATGGTCAACATCTTTGATGGAGAGGGTACATCAGATGATGTATAGAAGGTCACTGGATCTATTTCGTTCAGAGAGTCCAACATTTGTTTAGAAGAGGAAGATGATTGAGACATGTTAGAGAGATATGAGGGAGGTTCTTTTGAGAGAGAGAAGAAAATTAGGGCTTTTTGCGGAGAGCTTTGAGAGAGAGGAAGTTTAAAATATGAAGAGATGGAGTGGAGAGAAGTTGTATAAAAAGAAATGAAATGATATGTCAGGTCCCTGAATAGACGCGTCGCTTGGACTTAAAGCGATAGGACACCAGTCAGAATGACCGATGACTGACACGTGGAGATCTCAACGGTTCTCATTTAACAGTTTAATCAAAATGTAGAGAATGCTAACCTTTGGAGAGGACCAGGTCCCGATTTGCAGGTGAGATTTAATTCCTGAATAGTTCTGACTATTATTTCCTCCTGTGATTTCCATAAGTGATACCTGCAGCAGGTACATAGTTGATCTCACTTAAACAACACATTACCAGTAATGAGGATACCTGTCATCCTGATCATAGCCAAATGAGGATTGGATGCCTTTGGATAGGGTTAGGTCAATGCATGTTCATCATTCCCAGCTTCAGCATGTTACTCTCAAATTGATCCTTGCTGAGAGCCTTTGTGAAAATATCTGCAATTTGATCTTCAGTTCTACAGTATTGCATCCTAATGTTTCCCTTTCAACATTATCTCGCAATAAGTGATGCCTGACATCAATGTGCTTTGTTCTCTTGTGCTCAACTGGATTATTTCCCATGTTGACTGCCCTGGTATTGTCACACATGAGAGGAATAGTATGGATGTGTACTCCAAAATCCTCATGTTGTTGCTTGATCCATAGTAGTTGTGCACAACAAGATGCAACAACTACATATTCAGCTTCAGCGGTGGATAGAGCCATTGAATTTTGTTTTTTGGTTCCCCAAGAGATGAGTGAGGACCCTAGGAAATGTGCTATTCCGGAAGTGCTCTTCCTGTACACCTGATACCCTGCAAAATTAGCATATGCATACCCTACCAGATCAAAGGAGTCCCCTGCTGGATAGAAGAGGACCAGGTCCCATGTCTTCTTTAGATACCTCAAATCCGCTTAGCTGCTTTCAGATGTGATTCCCTAGGACATGCTTGAAATTTTGCACACATTCCTACACTGAAGACGATGTCAGGTCTACTTGTTGTTAGATACAATAGTGATCCAATAATACCTCTGTACATGGTTTGATTCACTAAGGGATCAGACTCATCTGATCCCATCTTGGAGTTTGTACCCATGGGGGTGTCAATAGGCTTAGAGTCAACCATATGAAACTTCTTAAGCAGCTTATTTGTGTACTTCTATTGATAGATAGAGGTGCCACTTGAGGTTTGCTTGATTTGCAGTCCTAAGAAGAAGTTCAGCTCTCCCATCATGCTCGTCTCAAGTTCATTCCCTATTAAAATAGCAAATTCTTCACACAGACCTTCAGAGGTAGCTCTAAAAATGATATCATCCACATACACATGGATAATGAGCAATTCATGTTCCTTTTTCTTCAGAAACAAGGAGTTGTCTATCTTGCCCCTTTTGAATCCATTCTTCTGGAGAAATTTGGACAACCTTTCATACCAAGCTCTAGGAGCTTGTTTTAAACCATACATGGCCTTGTTGAGTTTAAACACATGGTTTGGGTAGTCAGCATCCTCAAAGCCAGGTGGTTGTTTCACATACATTTCTTCCTTCAGATCTCCATTCAAAAAGGCACTTTTGACATCCATTTGGAAGAGCTTGAATCCCATGAAGGCTGCAAAAGCTATAAGGATTCTGATAACCTCCATTCTAGCAACAAGAGAAAACGTTTCATTATAGTCGATGCCTTCCTCTTGATTATAACCTTGAACGACCAGTCTAGACTTGTTCCTCGTGATAACTCTATTTTCATCAAGCTTATTTCTGAACACCCATCTGGTCCCTATAATGGTTCTGTCTGCAGGTCTAGGGACCATGTACCACACTTTGCTCCGCTTAAACTAATGTAGTTCCTCTTGCATTGAATTGACCCAGTCAGCATCTTTCAAGGCCTCCTTCACATTTTTAAGCTCAATAGTTGATATGAATGCTGAGAATACAACCATATTTCTAGTCTTGGATCTGGTTTGCATTCCAGAATTCAATGGAGAAATGAGATTGTCAAGGGGATGAGATGATTTATGCTTTCACCCTGATTTAGAGCTCAAGGGTTGGGGTTGATCCGTTTGTTCTTCTTCATCTTCAGAATCATCATTCTCAGGGTGAGGAGATTCCTCATGATCTGCATTGTTGGATTGACATGGTGGACTTGTAAGCTTCAGTAATCTTCCATGATGGACCTGGACCAGCATCATCATATTCTTGACTTCCTTCAGCTTGTGGTATGTTAACTTCATTACTCTGAATTTTGAACAGCTCTTTAAGATCATTATCATCCTTCAGCTCCAAGTTCTTCAGATCACCACCTTCATAAAAAATCATATGAACACTTTCCTCAATGCATAATGTTCTTTTATTGAAGACTTTGTAAGATTTGTTGGAGGATGAGTACCTTATAAAAACACCTTCACCACTTCTGGGGTCAATCTTTCCCAGATCATCCTTGCAATTGTTTAGCACAAAACACTTGCAACCAAAAGCCCTTAATTAATTTAACTTGGGTTTTTTGTTGTCGAGCAGCTCATATGGTGTTTTGTTCAGTAGAGACCTGATCAGACACTTGTTAGTCACATAACATGCAGTGTTAACTTCTTCAGCCCAAAATTTTTGAGGAAGATTTGACTCGATGAGCATGGTTCTGGCAATATCTATCAGAGTTCTGTTCTTCCTTTCAACGATACCATTTTGTTGAGGTGTTCTGGGTGCTGAGAAGTTGTGATGAATATCGTTGTCCGCACAGAAGATGTCAAGCTTCGTATTTTCAAACTCAGTTCCATGGCGGACATGATTCCTGCAATCTTGCAGTTAAGCTTTGTTTGAATCATTTTGATGAATATCATCAACACCTCAGCTGTGTCGCATTTTGACTTGAGAAATATAGTCCAAGTGAATCTTGAGTAGTCATCCACAATCACTAGGATGTACTTCTTTCCGCCTCAACTTTGGATTTTCACAGGCCCACACAAATCCATATGAATTAACTCTAGAGCTCTTAATGAGCTTACTTGCTTTTTTGGTTTGAATGAGGATCTGGTATGTTTCCCTTTGACCCATGCATCACACACGTTGTTGTCACTGAACTTCAGTTTTGGCAATCCACAAACTAGGTCCTTAGAGACAAGTTGGTTCAATAGAGAAGAGCTCACATGACCTAGCCTCCTTTGCCATAAGTCGGCATTTGCACTTTGAGCACTGAGGCATTTTAGATCGTCTCCATGAGCAGTTTTCAGGTCTGCCACATACATATTTTTTTGCCTTTCGGTCGTTAGTATCACCTTCTTGGTCGATAAGCTGGTGACAACGCATTTGTCTGATAAAAACTTAACCTCGATTCCCTTATCACATATCTGGGAAACGCTAAGCAAACTGTATTTTAACCCACTCACATAGTAGACATTTTCAATAGAGTCTTCAAGTGATTTCCCAATCTTGCCAATTCCAAGAATATACCCCTTCTTTCCATCGCCAAAAGAGACACCTCCCCCTTGGAGTACCTTGAGTGAAATTAAGTTTTCGGTCTTCCCAGTCATGTGCTTCGAGCATCCACTATACCTAAACCAGCACTGACTGCTACTTCCTTCACTTCCCTGCAACAAAGGTCACTTATTAGACTTGGAAACCCATTTTAATCTGAGTTCCCAGTAAGCTGATAAGGGCGTAATAAGAATGTTTCTTTCCCAATGAGGCAGGTTAGTCCTTTTCCTGTTTGAGGACTTATGAATAGGAGCATGTCCCCTTTTTGTGCTATTTTCTGTCTACAGTAGACTGGATTTTTTTCTTGTGAGACTTTCCAGGCAGGGCAATCCCTTTTTAGATGACCATTGCGACCACAATGAAGACACAATAGATTATTTGACACCGACACATATTTGTTGTGGGGATTGTAGGCAGGACTGATGTTCAAGCTACCTAATCCCTTTCTATTATAGTTGCTTTGACTGGTGATGTTGGAAAGTAGCTTGGTGGAGCTAGTCCATTTTAGAGAATTTTTTAGTTCTTCTCTAAGACGGACCAGGTCCCTCTCCATCTAATCATTTCTTTCCAGGGCTAGAGCAAGTTTGGTCTCAGCAGTGTTTGGACTGGCTTCTAGTTCTATTTACATACTAGTGGCTTCCCCCTTTCTCTTCCCAGATTTCTCATTCATTATGCTCAATTGTTCCTTGAGTTCTAGATTTTCAGTTTCTAGAACTGTCAATTGTTCCTCAATAACAGATATATGGACAGTCAAGGCTGTCTTTTCTTCACTAAACTTATCGAGACTGTTGTTCATAAAGTCCTTTTCAGCAGTTAACTCTATAACATAATTGATCAGGACATCAGCTAGATTTCTCAACCTTCTAACATAATAAGTATTTAAGTTTTGTTTAAGGTCAAGAAGAGTTACCTTTTCTTCGTCTTCCTCGCTATCAGATTTTGCCACAAGAGCAAACAGGCCATCAAACACATTCTCATCATCTTTAACAACCATCATGGATGCATCATCCAAACATTCTGATTCTTCTGACTCACTTGATGAGTCACCTAGACAGCCAAAGATTTCTTCACAACATAATCAGCTGCAGCTTTTCTTGCATTCTTTTCGGGTACCAGGTCCCTCCTTTTATCTTTTTCACCTCCGGATCTTTAATACTCTTTGGTTTCAGCTTTTAGCATTGGACAATCTCTTATGAAATGTCCCTCCTTTCCACATTTGTGACACAAGTCACTTGCATTCGCAGCACGGGGAGGGTTCCCTCCTTTACGAAAACCTCCATGCTTTCTCACAATTTTATGAAATCTCTTGGTGAGATAAGCCATATCTTCCTCTTCACTGGAGGCATCACTTGGCGAGATTTTGAGAGCTAGGGACTTATCTTTCCTTACCTCCTTCCTTGAAGTGTCTTGGTTTCTATTCATTTCATGAATCTGAAGGTTACCAAGCAGAGCATCCATCGTTAGAATCTTCAGGTCCTTTGCCTTAGTAATGGCATCCACTTTGCTTGCCCATGACTTGGAAATCACTTAAAAAATCTTCCATGACCTGTTTACTGGGATGAATAAGTTCACCCAAACATCGTAGCTCGTTGGTTATGCAGGAGAATCTCGTATTTATGTCATGAATAGTTTCCCCCTCATTTATTGAGAAGTTCTCATATTGGGTTGTCAACATATCCACATTTGATTCATTCACCTGCTCTATGCCTTCGTGAGTTGTTTACAGACAATCCCAGATTTCTTTTTTCGATTTACACGTATTCTTCAGCACCTATTCCAAATACTAGCAGCTTCTTAGCTCTGTAGCTTTTCTCGATCTTCTTTTTGTCCACCTCATTATACCGTTGACGTGTCTTTGGAACAAGTTTTGTAATTTCACCATCTTTCACTTCGATTATTGGGATGAAGGGTCTATCCAGCCCTATATCCAATAACTCGATGTCTTCAACCATTAGATAGTCGTGCATCCTTATTTTCCACCAGTTATAGAACTGGCCATTGAAACGAGGTGGTCTTGTTGATGATTGTCCTTCTTCTAGGTTCAGTAGAGCAATCATTCTTTTACATGAATCTCTCTCTTGGTGTTAACAAGCTAGAGAGCACATGCTCTGATACCAATTGATAGAATACGTGAGTCCACTATCAGTCAATGGACCAGGTCCCTTGACTCAGCAAGAACAGTAATGAAGAGTAAACAATAAGGAGAACACAACACAAGTAGTTTACGTGGAAACCTCCTTGCTCAAGGGAGTAAAACCATGACCTGTCTCACATGATTTTCAACTGTTTTCACTAATCTTTTTAAGCAAAAGTGAAACACGGTTACAACCAAAGTGAGAAGAAGTTATTAATCTCACAACTAAGTAATAACTATATTACTTACTGAGCCTAAGCAGATACCACACTGCCCACTAAACTATCACCACTAGACAACTTAGAATTCAACAAAGCAGTTATCACACTACCCACTAAATCAACTAACTCCTAGATGATTTAGAATTTGACTAAGCAGCAAACAATGCTGCCCACTAAATCAGTTAGCCTTAACTGATTTAAACTTTTCAAACGAACACAATATCTGAATCCTTTATAGATTAGGAATAGATTTACAATGTAAGTACGGAAGATATGATCCTAAAACAACTAGACAGCTTCCAGCTTTATCAGGTCGCTATTGCTCTTGAGGATGATACTTCTTGAAAGTTAGCCTTTGCAAGAGTTCTTGAGTGTTTTTTCAAGTTGCAAAAACTAAGGTTATGTCTATCGAACATAACCTTTATGAATAATAGACACAACCTTCGAGGCCATTCTATTGACCGAGGTTTCTGCCACAGTCGAAGACTGTGCACCAACCAATTGTATTTTTTACAGCCTGTCATTTGTGTGTACATTGACACAAGGACCAGGTCTCTTTACAAGGTCCCATGGTTTTGTCAAATCAACAAAATTGCAAATAACAACCTATTATAGTCAGAACTCAGTCACAGAAACAAAAATAGTAGTTAAATTGAGAGATCTTATGTGTACTGAATGAAATGACTAATCTTAATTTGAATGCTCGTCAAACATCGTAGTGACTATATATGTAATAAGAATTTTCATTTTTCTTTTAAGACATTTGTGTCGAACGGGTGTAGTATATATGAGAATACATATCACAAAACTCTTGAAAATATATCATAAAAAATACATATTTGTATAGCTAAAATTCAAGGATCAAAATTAGCAAATCAAATGGACAAAAGAAAAAAAGGTTAAGACACTCAATGCTGCTTGGAATGATGCATGTTTGAAACTATCGTGCAGTTAGCTTCACATATGGCTAAATTAAAGAGAAAAGACATAAAGTCATCATTGAAGTTATCTCGAATTTTTAAAAAAGCACCTTAACTTTGCGGGTGTCCTATTACCCCATTGAACAACTTTAAAATAGTATGTATACTCTATTTTTCACCCAATACCACTTATACAAAAATGTTTGTATGATTTCTTTCCTTCTTTTTTTTTTTGTTCTTTTTTTCTTTTTCTCTTTCTTCTTCGCCTTAACTCTGTTCTTCTGCCATTCCCTTCCCGCTGCAACAGTCGTCAAACCCGTTGTGGCGGGACGGATTTCGCGGCAGCACTACCAATTATTTGTCAAACTACCACCAATTAATTTATTTAAGAAAATAAACACCGTCAATTAATCAAAATTTAAATACTCAAAATATCACCAAGTCAAAATCTGACATTTAAATCACCCCCTTCTCCAACTTCTTACTCCTAAATCGAGTTTTCCATAGTTTAACTACTCACAAATCTCAATCTTGATTTGTAGGAGGAAAACAAATAACTAAACTAATATTTTTTTTTTTTAAAAAAAGAATAAGAATGAACACAATAACTTTAGTTTTAAAAAAAAACAAAGACTGAAAAAGGAAAAAGAGAAAAGAAAAAAATAATGAAGGAAACCATGGATGCTCAACAAATATGGGTAAGCTAATGATGGTAGAGAAGATGAGAAAAAACATTTTAAAAATTTAAAACTATTCCTAATAAAGTTAAAAAAAATTAATACATGGGTTTTTATATTTTTTTCAAAATAAGTCAAATTGGGAGTGCCACATGGCAATTTTACATTGGTATGAAGCTGTATCAAGAGTCCTTCACGCGCCCATATTTCGTGACAACACGAGTGGTGTTAAAATTAGTCAAAAAGGTATATTTATTGTGGATTTAGATAGTTTCGTGGGGTAATAGGACACTCGCTAAGTTAAGGTGTCTTTTTAAAATTCGAAACAACTTTAATGATGACTTTATGTCTTTTCTCCTAAATTAAATTACGAACTTCTGCAGCATGATGTACTAAAGTGGAAATATAAACTAACGGATGGTTGCATTATAACCACAAGTGCATAAATAAGGTGAATATTGATGATAATGACATTTGCACAATATCGAATTAAGTTATTCGTTTGTATTCGCTAGATGAGAAGCTAGCTATACAAGACGAATTACTCATAATCACAAAGAGATGCATACCAGTCTGTATTGTATGTTCATAACATGATACAGTGAAATAATCCATATATTTATATGCATAAGCAAAACGTAAGTAACCATAAATTCAATTATGTCGCAACATTGGGAAAATTATTACGTCAGTAGATAAACGTCACATATGCAAAAATACTTCAGCTACAAATAATTAATTAATTCGCAAACTTCCAAAAGCTGAAAAGTACAATCCCTATTTCCCTTTATTTTATTTCAGATGATTTTTTAAACAAAATTATATTATGCATACGTACTTCAGTTCTACTTTTTTTTAGATTTGTTTGGTTATTCTAATCTATCGGTCTTTGTAACTGACTTTCGAAATTAACCGAAACTAGATGAGATGGTATATATCATTTTTAATTAAGATTTGGAATTTTAGAATTTTAGAGAATTCCCCGTGTATCTCCTTGATAGCAAATCATCAAATGTTAATTCATTTTCCTTGCCAACTTCCTTGAGTACTAATCCAATAATTGGTTCTTCATTTTCTTGTGTTACTCTAATCAATCAAGTATAAATATTGTGACAATTCAATCCAAGTATTTTTCAAGGGAATTCAACACGTGACCATTCGCTGTGATGTAATCCATTCTATCGCCCCTCGATTTTCTACCCATGGATAACAGGTATTCAACTACTAAATCATCTTTATCTAACCTAACTCATTTAGGCGTTAATTCAATTGATAAAACAACTTTTTTACGTCTCTAAGACTAAAAGACATTCAAAAATACTACTTTTTATTATATAACTAATTATTGGTATGTGTATGGTTTATAACTAGTTATGAGTCAGTATTTTATTATATATAACTTGGGAAAAGTTGTTATAAGTAAATATAATGTTAACCACTTAATGCAATACAATACCTTGGTTCTTATTCTCAAAAATCACATGGGTATATAATAAGTTTTAAGTATGTTATTTCAAAATTCTAGAATATGACACAAAGTTCACTTTCATTTAACTAAAAACTTATAAATTTGAAAATAAAATTTACTAAATTCCTAATGTCATGACTATATAGGAAATAATTAATTAGTCTAATAACTTTGTAATACATGCATATAGTAGTATTTTTTTAGTTGTTATAAAAAAAATTGTGAAAAATTTAAATTAATTAAAATTTGAGATATTGAAATAAAAACTTGATATCGCGGAAAAGAGATTTAATACATTAATGCATTCCTAAGTCACTGTAAAAGTATATAGAGTTCTTAAATTATTATAAATAAAAGGTTTTATTCCTTTTTTAGATTTTAGTTAGGATTGTTTAAATACCCTCTCATTTCTTGGATTTCTTTCCATGTGAATTTTTGGACAATTATATTTGTGCAATTCTAAACTTTTAGTTACGCGTGCACGTGTTTGGAAGAGTTGTAGTACCTTGAGGAGTGATTAGCCATAATTATTTGCACCACAATAAGGTCGAATTTTCAAGACAGTGACTTGCCATGACACGGTATTTGTGACAATTCACTAATTATTTTAAATCCAATTTTTAGTATCAATATTGTACACTATTTTTTCCTAACAATAGTTGCACATTATTCCTGATAAATGAAATGTCCCACATGAATAAAACCGAAAAGTAATTGAGACAATCAAACCAATATTGAAAAGTCTAATTTTTTTTTTTTTTAAATTATACATCATATATAGAGTAACCAAAAGCTTGATATGATACAATTTTTTTAAAATAATTGTCCTTTGATAAATGACCTATTTTCAATTTTCTAAGACACTTGGTACTATTATGGCTTCATAATCTAACAAAATCCCTACCAATACAAGCGAGTTGGATCAAACACCTACACTTTATGTGGCTTTGGTTTGTGCTGTTATTGTTCTTATTTTCATTTTATAGAAAAAAAGGTTCTTCATACAGTTGGACATGTGTTGTATTTCAAATGTTTTGATGATTCTCCCAAAATGCAGGGACCAGGTCCTGGCAGAGTTATTATCATCCAGGTTCAAAAAGGGGAACAACTGTAAAGCTGTCATGTCAGGCGGTTGGTGAAGCAAGTCAGCATACTTCACCAATAGAAGCGGACGAGGTTGTTTGTCCAGTGATCAACAATTCTTCTCGATTGATATATTCAAAGGAACAAACAACTTTATGATTCATTCATTGAAAAAGAGAGCGTGTGAGTCTTTCCTAGAAACCAAGCTTCAAAATACAGACACAACAAGGGACCTGATCAACTGAAGAAGTGTAATCTAAGTGTGTTGTTGTTTTGAATGTTTGTATTGTGCTAAACTTATTGGATTCGTTTCACTCTTATAAGAAATGTGTGTAGTGAGTGTAAGATCATTGTTAGAGTTAACTTTGGGTCTTACTTTTGAAGTCTGTATTAATTAGTGTTAGTTAATATATTGGGCAATGAATGCATTGCTTTGGCTCAGTAAGTAATAGGAGTATTGTTGTGATCACACATAGCCGAGAGGCTAGACAAGTTGTTGGGGCCGAGGCTAAACCACGAAGTGGCCCAAGAATAAGACAGCCCAACAATAGATTTGCTTGGGATGCATGTTGAGTAGAGATAAAAGGGTTATCATGGCGGTTTTGGGAATTTATGCAAATTGTTGAGAAAAATATTTAGTCCTCTCATATCCTTCCAAAGTGCTTTCCCATTCATATCTCTATTTTTAGTTGCTTGTTATTTTAGTATTTTCCATTGTAATTCTATAGTTGAAGTGTTGTCGTTGTGATTTGGTTGTCCATGATTAAATATTACTTGAGAATTTGAATTCGTTACATTGGTGCTTTCATCCATCGAACTCCACCAGTGGCTATGTTGCTACCTAGATTCAGTGGTAATGACAACGACAACCCGAAGAACTGGATTTTTTTGGCAGAGTTGTACTTCACATACCTTGGCTTCGACGTGATGGAATGGCTACCTCTTCCTTCCTTCTACTTTGATGGTGAAGCTCTTTTCTGGTTCGATTGGTTGTTTCGCAACAAACTACTTGTCGATTGGAATCATTTCAAGGATGCATTTACTCAGTGATTTCAACAACAAACCAACATAAAGGTGTTGGGAGTCTAGCTAATTCCTCACAGATTCATTATGACTACGTTAATTCTGTCCAGATTATTTTCACAATCAATTGTGGTGTCTCCCTTTCCCGATTCCTGTCATTTTTCAAAGTCCTCTGCCATTGCATCAACCTACAACACAGGAAACTCACAGGAAGACCAAATGTTCGATAAATTGCCTATGAAGTATCAATATGTAGAGCCTGTGGCACTGATTCCTAAAAACAATACGGATATTGAACCTATTGAAGACATAGCGACACCACAAATTGGGAATATCAATTTAGTGGAAGTGAATTTGGTAAATGAACCTTATTCCATCACCGAAGATCACGTGTTCGACAAAATTCCACATACAACAGTGAGTTTCAACATTCATGATATGAAAGCTATTGTGTTGCAGTAATTTGGAATTCAAAAGTTAGTTGACAAAGTTAGTTAAACACTGTTAAGCTACAATAATCAGTGTAGTGGTAGTTAGTTAGATGTTAGTTATAACTGATTTGTGTTAGATGGAATAAGTCAGTCAAGTTCTTTATAAATAGACATTGTAATCATCAGTTACATTCATATATGGAATATACAGAATTCTCTTTCTCGTTCTAATCTCTCTCTTTCTATTCTTCTTCTTCTTCATTACTAACTGTTTTCTCGAGAAATCCTGAAACAATGCTTCGATCCTCGAATTTATTGTGAATTCCTGCAATCGAGTAAGATTGGTATAAGTGCTACTCTATCCTTGGATTTTAATGGTGAAAGGAACAAGATCTGCTGATAATTCTCCAACAGAAATGGGGGAATTGAAGGAAATGATGCAGAATTTGGCAGAAAAAATAGGAACGTTGGCAGGGGAAGTTACAAACTTAAAGAGATTGGATCAGGTGGTCATGGAATTGAAGGAACAGTTGGTCAATAATCGAGAATCTGGGAGGGAGAAAACTCCTATAGAAGATGGTCCTTCGACTGCAAGACATTCTGATGAGAGAATTCACCACTCTGAAGGGAGAAGTCACAAACCCAGGAGTCCTACCAGTTACAACACCCATCATTCAAACTTCTCAAGATGGTCCCGAATGGAATTCCTCAGGTTTGCAGGGGAAGATCTGAGATCGTGGTTGTTCAAGATTGAACAATTTTTCTCCATGGAGAATGTAGCTGCAGAGGAAAAAGTAACAGTAGCTGCAATGCAACTGGAAGGAGAAGACATCCAATGGCATCTTTGTTTCATGAGATACAGACAATATTTACAACCAGCTACTTGGAATGAGTATGTGATGGCTATGGTGGAGAGATTTGGGACAGATTTTGATGATCCTATGGAGGAAATCAAGAAGATCAAACAAGTGGGGAGTGTTAAGGAATATCAATCAGTGTTTGAAAGACATCTGACTAGGGTGAATTTGTCAGAAGAGAATGCAATCAGTCGCTTTATTGGAGGGTTAAAACATGAGCTGAACATTGCTGTGAAGATCACCAATCCGACTTCTTTATCACAGGTATACAGGACTGCAAGAAGCATACATAACTGCTGTGAGACAGCCAATATCTAATCAGTCTCAGATGGGTGCAAAAAGATTCATGGACCAAAGGATTGGTAACAATAAGCCTCTGTTATCTACACTTGGTACAAATACTTCTAGTTTTTCTAAGGCAGTAAATAGAAGAACTTTGAGCATAGAGGAGATGAATGAAAAAAGGGCAAAGGGGTTATGTTACTTTTGTAATGAAAAGTGCATGTCTGGGCATAAGTGTAAGAATTCCAAGCAGTTGTATCTGTTAGAAGTGGAAGAATTAGAAGAAGGGCAGGATTTAATGCAGGAACAAGGTGGAGAATTACAAGAGGAACAGAATGAACAACTAGAGTTGGGACCACATGGAGATTTCTATGCATGCGTTAAATGGGTCTTTGGGATTTGGAACCTTGAAGGTGACTGGTTATCATTCAAAAATGGCATTACACATATTAATTGATACAGGAAGTTCTCACAACTTCATTGATCCTGATCTGGTCAAGCAATTGGGGTGTGAAGTGAAGTCTATTAAACCTGAGATGGTAGCCGCAGCAAATGGTAGCATGCGGGTGGACAAGATGACGTCTGTGACTTGGTTACTACAAGGAGCGGAGTTTTCTGCTGATTTTCTATTATTACCTTTAGGTTTTGTGGAGTTGTGCTGGTGGTCCAATGGCTATTAACGTTGGGTGATATCAAGTTGAATTTCAGAAAATTAACAATGGAGTTTTGGTACAAGGGAAGGAAGCATTTACTCAGAGGGTCTGGCAGTCAAGTGTTAACTCCTAATGCTGGGAAACTGACCAAACACTCTGGAAATCAGTCTCAGCTTTGTATGATTCAAGTAATTCCTCAGGGAAGTGATGAAGACAAGTGGCATCCATTAGAAGTAGCAGCTGATAAAGATCTTGAAGAAGACCTTGCACTACTACAGGTATTGTCAGAATTTTCTGCATTATTTGATGAACCTGTTGGTTTACCACCTTCTAGAGGTGTATTTGATCATAGGATTGTGTTGCATTCTGGAGCTGAACCTGTGAATAAGAGACCTTATAGATATCCTTCAGTGAAAAAGGATATTATTGAGGGTCTTGTACAACAAATGTTGGATCAAGGGATCATTCAACCTAGTTGCAGTCCTTTTGCATCACCAGTGGTATTAGTAGGCAAAAAGGATGGCACCTGGAGACTATGTGTAGACTATAGAGACTTGAATAAGTTTACTATAAAGAACAAGTTTCCAATCCCTATTGTAGAAGATCTATTGGATGAACTAGGAGGATCCAAAATATTTTCTAAAATAGACTTAAGGTCTGGATACCATCAACTAAGAATGGCAAAGGAGGATGTGCCTAAGACTGCTTTTAGAACACACTCGGGACATTTTGAATACTTAGTTATGCCTTTTGGTTTATCAAATGCCCCAGCTACATTTCAAGGTTTGATGAACACTGTGTTCCAGAATTTTCTAAGGAAGCATGTCTTGGTGTTTTTTGATGACATACTAATATATAGTAGAACTATGGAGGAACACATATTACATCTGAGGTCTGTTTTTTTGAAAATGGTGGAGCATCAACTATTTGCCAAGAAAAGCAAATGTTTCTTTGGTGTCCATAGAATTGAATACCTTGGTCACTTTATCACATCAGAAGGTGTTTCTACCGATCCTCAAAAGATCCAAGTTGTAAGGGATTGGCCTGTCCCAACTACTCTTAAGCAATTAAGGGGTTTTTTAGGCTTGGCTGGTTATTACAGAAGATTTATACAGGGATTTGGAGTTATTTGTAAACCTCTTACTGATCTAACTAAAAAAGATAAATTCAAATGGCACCACACAGCTCAGGAGGCATTTTTGCAATTAAAGGAAGCTTTGACTCAATCTCCTGTATTAGCTTTACCCGATGCCAACAAAACTTTCATTGTTGAAACTGATGCTAGTGGTTATGGAATTGGTGCTGTTCTTATGCAAGAGGGACATCCTATAGCCTTTATTAGCAAGGCATTATCTCCAAGACATGCTGCTATGTCAGTTTATGATAGAGAGTTATTGGCCATTGTCCAAGCTGTTACTAAGTGGTCTCAGTACTTGTTAGGTCAGAGGTTTATTATAAGGACTGATCAAAGAGCTTTGAAGTACCTTATGGAACAGAAGTTGCACACAAACTCACAGTTATTGTGGTTAACAAAGTTGATGCCATTTGACTATTCTATTGAGTACAAAAAAGGAGTTGAGAACAAAGTCGTTGATGCACTGTCGAGAGTTACCGGGGCTGAGTTACTTGCTTTGGTGATTTCCCCAACCAACACTGATCTCTTTCAAGCTATTGTGGATAGTTGGCACTCCGACCCAGAGCTTACACAGTTGATTGCAGATTTACAAGTTAATTCTGACTCTCATAGGCAGTTTACTTGGTTGCAAGGCCAATTAAGAAGGAAAGGAAAACTAGTGATTGGCAAGGTGCAGAGTTTAAGGAATGACATTATGTCCCTATTGCATGCGGGCCCTCTAGGAGGTCATTCAGGTGTAGAAGCTACCCTCAAGAGATTGTTGACACTATTTTATTGGAAGAACATGAGAACAGAAGTGAAGGATTTCATTCAAAGGTGTGATGTTTGTCAGAAGAACAAATCTGATTTAGCTGCTTACCCTGGGTTGTTACAACCATTACCAATTCCTGAGGTGGTGTGGTCTCAAATTAGTATGGACTTCATTGATGGTCTTCCCAAATCTCATGGCTGTGAGGTGATTCTGGTGGTCGTCGACAGACTCAGCAAATATGGTCATTTCCTCCCACTGAAACATCCCTATACTGCTCAATCAGTTGCCCAGGTCTTTTTGGATACTATTGTGAAATTACATGGCTTACCTGATGCTATAACTAGTGATAGAGATGCTGTGTTCCTGAGCTCTTTTTGGCAGGAGCTATTTACTCTTCAAGGGGTATTGTTGCATACATCTACAGCTTATCATCCTCAGTC
>JAJOOS010080015.1:0-47073 GCA_029582725.1 Solanum chiquidenum | reverse complement strand
TCCAAAATTTGCTTTCTTTTTAACCTTAACTATATTATTTATTTTCCAGCCTAAATCTTATCGATACAAATCCGTATCCATTAATGATAAATCCCAGCCAAAATCTTTCTAGCACCGATTCGTTGGCAACAATAACTTCTGCATATTTCTAACCCGTAAACCAAACAAAATTCCTAACCAATCAACACATACACACACGACCATCGATCAAATGCCCACCCTTAGAATGATGAACCATTAATAAGGACTTTGAACAGATGCAAATGTTTTTCCACTTGATATCAGTCATCAATATAAAAATATAATAATAACAACAATCCAAAGCACTCTGACAACATACTACAATATATAGAATTGAAAAGAATGAAAATTGCTTGTTTTCACCTGAGCAATGGTTGGTCGCCTATGGTAAGTTTCCGCCTCCACCTCTTTTCTTTTCTTTTCTAAAATAAGAGTTTATTAACCGTGAAATCCCACTAACCTATTACACCTATGTGACCTAATGGTATAAATTATTAACAAGTTTTAGAGAGTTGACCCATTAACTGCCAATCAGATAATAGTAATTAAATACATAGTTCAAAATTTCCATTTATAATTTTTACGAGAAGAGTCAAAATAGTTCTAGTTTTCAAAATGACCTAGCGGGTCGTTACAAGTACAGTCATTAAAAATATTCAAGTAAAAGAACTCAACACAACTCGGTTGAACATGCAAGTGCAACAGTAAACTTAATAGCTTAAAATGTTAACAGTTTGGTAATGTTCATCTTGACGAATAGAAGAACTCTTCACATCCACACAATCTTGCAGTAATATCTCTAGCAAAGAAGCGTCATATTTGTTATTTACTTATTAAGTCCCTATTTTCATAGTCAACAGATGTTATTTGAGTCAGCAAAGTGTAGGGACTAGCAGACATCTTTTACTAAACTGCACGGTGTCAGCTGACATATGGAACATGGTCATTGTTCATCTCCCTTTTTGGACTTAGTTGGGCGATGCCAGGGAGTATCGAGGATGCATATGTGAGCTGGAGCACTTGGAAAGTTGGGAACGCCATCAAGAAAATATGGAGAATGATTCCTACTTGCCTTTTTTGATGTGTTGGAATGAAAGGAACAAAAGAAGTTTCAATGGTTTATCAACTCCTAGACACTCCCTCAAAGCTAGATGTCTACTAAAGTTGTATAGTTGGAGCACCTTATCCCTGTAGATTCACCTGACACCTTTCTGGATTTTGTTAACTCCCTTCTTTAGCCTGGGCCTCAGTGTATGGAGTTGTACAATCTTTTCGTATTTCGTATCATTTGTAATAGCAACATCAGAAAAAAGTGAAGTCCCTATTTTCAGTATTGGTCAAGATGCAAGAAGCTAAAACTCTCCTAACAGGAACAGTCTACAATTCACGGGATCAGTAAAAAGTGGAATCATAGAGTTACAATCATTGAAGTACATAAAGACAACAGAAAAATATGTTCGAATAGGAAGCTCTTATGTAGATACCTTGACATATCAATGCTCTGCCAACGCCCAAACTCCAAGCTAGAGAGCACAACAACATGTTTCTTCCCATTTGCAGCAGCAAAATTTGCCAAGTTCCTAGCAAATTCAACCATCATGCCCTGTCGAGTAAGCGATTAGAACTAAACAGCCACTTACAAGCAAAAAGCTGCATGTGATACATTGCAATAAGAAGTTGGGTTTAAGTTATATAGACTTTCAATGTAATTTTCAAATTACCAATGTAGTTTATCCAGTAGAGCAGTTTGCATACCATTATTCTGATTTTTCACACTTACTATTAACAGCTAGCTATAGATGCTTTTGAACACCCGATGGTATAAAAAGATGTTATAGCATCACCGTATATAACAAGTCAAGCAACAATGATATCCATTGAAAAGAAAGTATGCTTACCTTAACAATCGGAGACCTCTGTTGTACAAGAGCCAATGCATCAGGAGATGATTCATATACTGCCAAGAACCAAAATTAGAAACGTTGCCTTTCTAAACTGTTACTACTGAAAATTATCCTCCTTCTATTTCAACTTATAAACAGCTCCTTTCATTTTGTGAATTTCTAAATTATCCAAACATTCCATTAACATTGCTATTCTATAAGATTTTCAAGAACTGAAATCCATTGAACAATTCCAAGTTAACGCTAAATGAACATCTACAACTTTAAACACGTAACAACTACTCTAATGTTTTCTCCACTTGTGCTCAATAGAATGCACTAACTAATATGTAGATTTCGTGTCCAGTATAAATTGAAACAATTAATTACTCCCTCCGCTTCAATTTGTTTGTCTAGTTTTGACTTGGAACGAAGTTTGAGAAAGTAAAGAAAGATTTGAATCCTGTGATCTTAAAACTAGATGTGCAAAGTTGGAATCAAACAATTAAAGAATTGCCAAGAAAGAAAGAAAGAATCATTAAGAAAAGTAGGACAAACAAATTGAAACGAGGGAAATAATAAGTAATTCAATGATACCTTCGAGAGGAAGAGCGAGTTCACCAGGTGGAGAAGGCCAATAAGCATCATTCCCAACACATGGAACGACATTTGGATCATCCAAGTATCCAATTCTCTCCGCTTTCAAAGAAGCTACTAGAAGATCCACCGCTAATTGCCCTACATTCCCTACGGACAACGCCGGCTACATTGCAAAAAGATCGAAAAAGAAATTACAGGACCCAAAAAAAGAGAGAGTAGAACAATCAGTAAAGAAGATAAGAACAAAACCCTAGAAAACAAACCAGAACCAACGTGGAATTATCCAAACTCAAATTCTTTCCATCCTCAGCATAAAACTCCATTAATTTAAAAATTGAAACTACTGTTGAATTGTTAGAGTACTGATTCGGAGTTGGCCAAGTTCTTGAGGAACAAGAAATGCAAGTCTCTCTTCTTGTTTCTTGTTTCTTGTTCCTCTGTACAGGATGCAGTTAAATAGGCCACTCTATTATGGGCCGGTCCAGTTCCTGACCAAATTTCTATTGTTCCAATAGTTACTCACTTTTAACTTAATAAATGTACGAACAACTATTTAATCAATCAAGAATTACTTTATTTAAGCTAGTAATGATGGATTATAAAAAATTGGTTTTATTTAGAGCCATTTAATTAGATTATTGATTAATTTTCTCGTTAAAGATAAATTAGTAATTTGTGAATCTAACATGTATCCTGACATACTCAATATGACATGTATTTATATGTATACTAGTTAGCTGACAAGTTTGTCTACGGAGGAAACTTTGTTGAAATTTTGAGAAATGAAAGAGTTAAGCTTATAGTAAGTGATACTATTCATTTGAGGACAAATGATCCCAAGAAAGAATAATGTAACACTCCATAACTATTAGTATATGTGTTATTGAAGTTGACGTCGAGAAATTGAAATATGGATACAATCTCTTACCAAATAAATAGAGAAGACCAATAGTAAATATTTGCCTTAATGTAAATGAAACAACAATTAAGTGTTAATTCTAACTAAAAAAGTACTATATTAATTAATGTAGTTTTGAGATAAAATTCGCAAATAACAGCTTTTCAATCATAGTATTTGAAAACTTGACAATTTTTTTTGGAGCTTCAATTTTAACAAATGAAACTTTGTCTGGGGTTTCCTTTGTAGAATTTTAAATATTATGATAGTACCTATTTTTCAAAGACATGATTGAAAAGTGGCTAAGGCGACACTATTTTATTATATATTTTGTTGCTTTTATTTTTATTTTATTTCTAACTAAATCTCTATGAAATTCAAAGATATTAACACAGTTTCAGATGTACTCTGACCCCATTGATTGAAATAATGGACTATTTGCACAGTGTAAACCAATTATTTTTTATTTTTTTGGCTTATTTATGGTGAAAACATATAAATCAAACAATTTGCTGCTGAGATAGTAAACATTGAAGCCAGCACCTCAATAAAGATGATTTGATAGCTGTGGTTTGTTCAACAAAATCAAGATATTTATTCTCCATCATTATCAATAAGGAATTTAATAATGTATGCTTAATTTGGATTTTTTTCATCCAAATTTTAATCAGCCTTGACGTATGATTCAGGTCAAAATTAATGAGGCCCAAATAATTAAAGGACCATTTTGCCTACTTTTGATTAGCTTCTTTCTTTGATTAGAAATTCATTCCTAAGTGTCATTTGGACAGCATTAACATATCCTTATCTTGAATTTTGTGCATTTCCCACCAATATTATTGGATCATACATTTTATCAGCAACCTTTTGTCATTTTTCAGTTTATCTTTTATATTCACTTACAATGTAAATAAATATTTGGATCATTATTTATAATTTAACAAGTTGTATGTAGAAGTTTACTTACATTTTTCTTTTAAGTTACTAATTTCATAAGTTAAACTTACACTTATAGCCTATAGTATATATAGAAACCTTTACATTAATTGTCTATGTTATTGTACAAAATTTATTTTATGTCTCACATAACTACTATTAGTCGTGTGGGGCTTCTTCTTGTCTCACAAATTTCTGATTATTTATTTCGTCGTGAAAAAAAAGAAGAGTCTCACACAACTAGTGATAGATATGTTCTTTCTAACGATATTGGGGAAAAAAAACATAAAGCACCTAGCAAGAGAATGTGAAATACCTTTCACTTGTGGTATATAACATGTTTACGAATCTACTATTAAAACTTCTACTTTACATTTGGGGTTTAATATCAGATTCTCTCTTATTGTAAACGCGGCACATAAGGAAATAAGGAGTTTGGCAATTTCAGAGATGAAAAAGCAACATTGTTTTTATACAATTTGTTTCTAGTTCTTAGTTTCTTTCTTTGATTTTTGACTAGCTCATGATTGTAATTATATAGTTGGTGATGTAGAAATGCAATGCTGTGAATTGATACTTTTTTATTATACCAAAATGTCCACATATAGTGAACACTGATAGTTACGTTACGTTACGTAATTACTGCGCCATGCATGTGTGAGAACTTGAACCACTATTCCTATTGCCACTTCCAAAAATTCTCAACACACAAAATGTCTTTCTTCTTCTTCTTCAATGATTTCGTTCCAGAATATTCTTGAATCATCCATCTAGCTCTAACCAAAACTATAGTTCATGAAGGGGTGAAATCATTCATCTCTTGAATGGTCGATGTGAGACTCTTTCAGTCAATACGAAGATACATGAATTGAAATGGTTGATATCAACTATTCATTAATAAATGAACCTTGAATCTGACTCAACCCTTGAAAAAAAAAAGTTGTCTAAAGCAAAATACTATCATCCCTTGAATGATCGATGTGGGACCTTTCATACGAGTGGCGGCATAACTACTCAATATATTTTATACTTGTTATATACAAAAATGTGTCATCTTGTTCTTAAATTGTATCAAACACAGAGCTATTGCAGAGGAGACATTAAATAACTAATTAGAAATATACATTCAATATATAATATATTAATGATTCAAATAGCATGCGAGTGATCCCCACTGCATGGGTCACGTATGTCAATTAGTAATTTATATCAATCCTATCTAAGCGTGTGATATAATGATGTGAGAAGATTTATTTCAAGAGTTAATAAATAGATGGATTAATTACCGACTTAATTAAATTTGAGCGAGTTTAACGTATCATATTTCTATAGATTAATTTTGTCATCCATTAGAATTAACTACAGAGGAAATTAAAGTAAAGCACATGCTGATTGATCAAGTTATAATGATAAATTAATAATCAATACAAAATGCTTTTTAAGATTTAATTCTAACAAAATAAAAGTAGTATTGAATATACAACAAAACGGCGTTGACAACAATATATATCCAAGAAGCTGATCTTCACTTCTTGTTAATATAAAAATATAATTAGTTTAACCCTTTTCAGATACTTTGTTTAATTTATAATTAAATTGACGATTATGTGTTGCCTCTGAAATGCCGGCATCTAATTCCTTTTTTTAATTAGAGGTTTAGTGGAACATAAGAAACTAAAAGACTGCGATAAAGGGGGAGACATGTCTAGATTCGGATGACATAATTTCCCTTTTGTTCAATTACCAGTTACAAACTAATAAGCAACTAGAGTTAAATATAATTATCTTTAATTTAGCCTTTTAATTAATTACTGGTCTCCTACGCTAGAGATAATTTAATTAATATGGTAGAGCTGCGTGGCTACATGTATATGATAACACATAGAAGATTTTGGTGATACTATTATTATATGTTAGGTTTAAAATAAGGCTAGCTGCTATTAATTAGTAGTAGATAATAAAGTGAACACGTCTTCTTGTGCCACCTTCCTTCTTAGAGAATAAATAATATTTTTAACCCTTTTTTTTACCTTAATTAATTATGAAGGATGCATAATGAAAGTCTAAGATTACGTAATCCCAATATCCAGAAATATTGAATACAATATCAGACAAGTTAAGAAGACTAGATGTGTTCAAGACGAAAGAAAATGTATCCCTAGAAAATATTTTTCTTAGAAAATAAGTAGTTTTCTTATTTATTTTCCGATTTTGATTAGCAATAAGAAAAAATCATTCCAAGAGTATTTGGGTAGAATCTAGGGAAGTACTATGACACTGAACTTGAAAATATTATAGTTTAAAATAATATAATAATCGGAAATTGGGTTCGAGTCGAGGACTGGAGTTGAGTCTTGAGTCGATGTTAGAGTCAAGATTTAGAGCCAGGAGTCGAGTTTAATTTGAGGGTCGGGTCAAAGGTTGGGTCTCGAGTCGAATCCAAAGTCAGGAGTCGGGTCTTGGGTCGAGTCACAAGTCAAAGTTGTCGGGAGTCGAGGCAGGGGTCAAAGTGTAGGATCGGGAGATAGGTAGTTGAGTGTTGGTCAGCAGTCGGGAGGCAAGTCTCGCACTCGGAAGGTATCTTTCCTAAAGTTGAAGAAAGTAAGTTCATTTGAAAAGTACTTTTTAAAATATTTTAGTCAACTAAATAAGAGGAAATTGAATATATATTTTTTTCAGGAAATCAGGTTTTCCTTTAGTACCAAAAAATCCCCAAAACTCAAATACTTGCATTTTAATCTTTACTAAATGTGTATGAATTTCAAAGGATGTTAACACTCAAAGTGGATTGCACAAATTAAAGTTAAACTAATAGTTGAAAAGATTTTTTTTTTTTTTTTGGCTTATTTAGGGTGAAAACATAGTAATCACTTTAATTTGCTGCTGAGATAATAAACATTGAAACCACCTCATTAGCTGATTTGATAACTGTGGTTTGTTCAACATTATTATTATCCAAATATATGATATGACAGATCGAACTTATTAAAGAGCATTATCAATAGGAATAATTTAATAATGTATATATGCTTAATTTGGATTTATTTTATAATTTACTTCAATCTAGAGCCACGTCTTAAAATAGAAATAACAACAATATAAACATTAGTTCCAACAAATTTAAATCTGCCTAGCTTGACGTATGATTCAGGTCAAAATTAATGAGGCCCCAATAAAGGACCATTTTGCCTGCTTTTGATTAGCATTTTTCTCGATTGAAATTCATTCCAGCATTTCGTTATCTTGAATATTGTGCATTTTCCGCCAAGATTTTTGGATCGTACATTTTATCAGATGCTTTTTACAAAGAAAATATAAAAAGAATTAGCGACGGACAATAATTCATAACTAAACATAAAAAAAAATTCATGCTAATTTCATTTCATTTAACTATAGATTACATAAAAATCCATTATTTAGCTAAAAGTTATTTAATTTAGTAATGAATTAATTGGAAATCACCAATAAATTCTATAGCTAATTTCATGTTTAATTTTCTGAAAAAGGTTAACACTAAATACATGGATTCATTTTTTTTTTAATATAAAGGGACGGAGCACACTGTCTTGCGCCTTACAAGGGGCAGACTGTCAGAGTCTTGTAAGACGCACGGCAGCGCCTTGTAAGGCGCATGGAGTACGCGCCTTGCTGACTTTAACCTGATCTGGACGGAGTTAATTTGGGTGTTAAAAAATTGTCCTTTTGAATTTTTTGATAATTTTTTTTATCCTTTTGACTCCGGACTCGACACTTTAGCATGTATTAGAAGTTTACTTACATTATTCTTTTAAGTTTTAACTTACAAAATTACATCAATTTCACAGGTTAAACTTAGACGTATAATATACATTGATAAATGATAATATAAACAAAATTTATACTATCAAATCAATAGTATATAATTTAAATATTTGATATTTTCATGACTAGTGTGTTTAGTGATGTGTCTTTCTCAAATATTCCCTGTTTCTTTTCCAGTGGGGATCATGATTTTGGATATTAGTCTAAAAAAGGGCTATGATTTGATGATAATAGGGTCGCATGCATTGTATATTACCAGAAAAAAATGGACACCTAGCAAGAGATCGATCTAGACAATTTTAAAATTGTCGATTTTATTCTTTTCATAGATAATAACATAACAAGAAAAAGCAAGAATAAATGATTGTCTTTTAATATGAATATACGATCGATATGTTCTTCATTGTCCCTTTCTAAAAGTGGGATTATTATTAGTAAACTTGGTTTTTAGTGCTTGTTTTTTCTTTGATTTTCGACTCACTCATAATTACAGTAAAGTTTGAGATTGTGAAATAACAGTATAGTGGAAGATGATACTTTATATCGTCTATATATCATTAATGTCCACATATAGTGAACTGTGATAGTTACTGCATGCATGCGTGCTATATACTTCCACTTAAAAGTATATATAATTCTCAACACAGAAAAAGTATTATTTCTCTTCTTCATCAATAATTTCATTCTAGAATTTTCTTCAATCATCCATCTCGTATAATTGAAATCATTTTTCCCTTTAATCATGTCAAGTCGAATCTTCAATGCTGTTTAAAAAAAATAAAAAATAAATGTCAAGTCGAGGAATCTTAGCAGTTCAATTGGCTGACTACTTAAACTTTCACTTTTGTTACGTTCCGCCCCTTTTTTATATAAAAAAAAAAGTATGTATGTCATGCCAATGGTTGCACAACTGCTCCATATAACTTTGTAACAATCTGTCATCTTGTTCTTGAATTATATCAAACGGCAGAGTTATTGCAGCAAAATAATAATAATAATATACTATATAAATATAAATATGTGGGTCACGTATGGTTAATTAATTTCTAAAGTGTTAGAGTGATACCATATATTGCTAGAAGATCGTATTTGTAGTTTTATGAGTTTAGTTTTTTGGAAAGGCGCAACGTGGCAAGTTTACGCAAATAGGAGCAACTACAAAGGAAAGAAGAGCACATGCTGATTCGAATTATCGAAAATAATAATAATATGGAGTATTAAACAAAAGATTAAAATAAAAAGTCCCTTTATTATAAGAAGTCATGATTAAAGTACTAAATTATAAATATCCAACAAAACGTCGTTTACAACAATGTAAATCCAACTAGTTGATCTTCATTTCTTTCTAATTAATTAGGTTAACCTTTTTAAGATACTTTAATTTGTTTAGTTTCTTACTCCACATGTGTTGTCCTTGAATGTCCGCATGGAAATATGTATATTTTGATTTTTTAAACTAGAACTTTAGTCGAACATAAGAAAATCGAAGAATATATATGGTCAGCCCTTGCAATCCTTTGTGAATTGGCCATATAAGAAGTCCATCTTATTTGATAAGACGAAATTGAATAAAGAAAAAAAAACATCAGACATGTCTAGATTCAGATCATGACATTTAATTTCCCTTTTGCTCAATTGCCAAATACACTTTAATTAGCAACTAGAGTTGAATATTATATATATGGCGTTGTTTATTTATCTTGAATCATTCAAATTAGCAGCCACTAATTAATTAATTAGGCTGAATAACAAGTCTACAATATACGCTAGAGATATTAGTATAATTTATTATGGTAGCATCTATATGTGATCACACATATTACTCAGTAAGAAGATTTGGCAATACTATTGGTATTAGTTAGGTTTAAAATAAGACTAGCTGTTATATTAATAGAAAAGATTTTGATGATACCATACATGATTATTGTTAATAAAAATATTATATTTGATGATCTATCACTAATCCATTATTAAGTAGGATTAACAATATAAATTAGCTGATTCTTACATTCTGATTTAGGCCACGTAATGAGCAAATATGAAAGATATAAAAATGGGAGTTACATAGTTTCCCGACAAGTCAACAAAATAAAATAAATTAAAAAAAGATAGATTAAGCTAATTAACTATTTAAACTAAGATCTCCAGCTAAAATTTAAAAATCATAATATTAAGACAGTTGGAAGTTAGCTTAGGACAAATTTAAATAGCCATTTTATATTTCTTTAAGTTTATACTATATGTTATTTCAAGGTTAGGTATCAAATTTGAATAATAAGTTAAAAGTATTAGTGATAAGCATTGATACGTGGCCCAAACCTGCAGGATCTTAAAGTCAATAGCTTGTCCCTAGCGATAATCTAATAATAATAATAATGCAACAATAATAAATTTTAAATTACAAAACTAGTCATGAGATTTTGCTTATGTCATTCTTATTTTGTGAAAACAGTATTATTCATGAATTCTTACATGTATTAACAATTTGATTGGCTAAATATGGAACTCCCATATTATTAATTTTTGGAGCTTTATATATGTAGGATTCATGATCACAAAGAATATATAAAGAGAAAAAGAAAACAAAGAAATAATAAAAGATTATTGTAAATGTTAGTACTACACTTTTTGCACTTTCACCTTAGTTAGAATAAGAAAAAGGGAGACAGATATATATACCCAACGACAAAAAAGATCAAAGTTAGTACAAACTCAATTAGCATTTCATTATAATTAAATTACTATATATGGATATCGACAGTGTATTATTGAAAGTCATCAAGAATATAATCAAATAAATAAAAGTCTTCTATCTTTAAATTACAGTTTTTTTTTAGATGAGTTGCTTAGGTTCATAAACCTTAACAAAAGTCGGATCTTGAATAAGCATACCGACGACTCAAAATTCAAATATCCCTTCAATTTAATCCAGTATGATAATATATATAGATCCAAATTTAATTAATAACAATTTGGCTGGTGTGTGTCAGGTATGTACATGGTCAATTGCATAATTAAGTTAAACTTTTAAAGATTTTTTGTTCTGAATATGAAATTATGAGTTCAGAATAATACTTATATATTTTGAGGCAAAAACACTATTATACTTTTCTTATCATGGGATCGATCGATGATATTTTAAATAAATCATAATGAACGACTATAATTTGAAGAGGAACATATTCTATCACTAGACAAAGATGGAGCCCTTAATTTGTGGTGTAGATTTACTATTCCTATGACCATGATTATTGGGACTTGTACTTTGTAGTTATAAAGTAGGGAATATCATTTTCTACAAATGCACAGTTGGCAATTTCAGAGAAAAAGCAACAATAATATAGTTGTCGTTTTATATAAAATTGTTCCTATTTCTTTGTCGTTTTATCTTTCGTCTATTCTTCTTTGATTTTACTAACTCATCATGGGGAGTAGATTAAACAAGATTTTTTGGGGGAAACTGGAACACAAGTTCTGTGGATTATTTTAGTGGAATCTGTCAGTCAGTCACTAATACTGAAAAAATAATTAGTACTACTTTTTTTTTTTATGGGATCGGTCGATGATAGTTTAATCATAATTCATAATGAACGACTATAATTTGAATTATTTTTAGAATGCCACGTAAAGAGTTTCAAACCAATCGTTTTAATCTAGAATAAATTTGGATCAGTAATTAATTTCATAGAAAATACAATTTTATTTATCACAATAATTGTGATTAATACAAGACTTGGGTAATTATCGAGCTAGCTTTTAAAGTATAAGTAAAATTAAATGGAGTATCTAATTTGTCATGATATTAGAATCAAGCCCAGGCCTCTCAAAACTGGACAATGATGTGTATTTGACAAATTTTGGAAATATCATTAACACAACTATCCAAGATAAAAAAAAAAAGTTCAAATATCGAAAAAGAATAATCTTATATATAAATAAAAAATAAAAAATTTTAATGAAATAATAAACTATTATTTCAAAATAAATATTATAATCATAGTTTCATTTAATTTTTATTCGTAGCAAATACTTTACCATTCGCCTCCCTACCGTGAATCTCGCTCGCCACTCTCGTGAATCTCGCTCGCCACTCTCGTGAATCTCACTCGCCACTCTATTGAATCTCGCTCATCTATCGTCATTCTCCCTCGCCTCTCTCACTTTATACAAATACAAATGTATAAATTGTGTTTGTGTTTGTATAAAACGAGAGAGAATTGTATATACAAATACAAATACATATCTCTTGATCCTATACACTTAGGGGTCGTTTGGTTGGAAACAAGTTATCCCCGGATAAGTTATCCCGGAGTTAGCTATCCTGGGATAACTTATCCCACCATGTATATGGGATAACTTATCCCATCACTGTGATATAAAATGGTGGGATAAGTTATCCCAAACATGGCAACCAAACAACATAATTTTTTTTTCTCCTATCACTATTATTTTTAATCCCTCACACCAAACGAACCCTTATAATTATACAAATACAAATCTTTCCTTGCCCCGTTCTCTTTTGTCTTTCTCTCTTTCTCGCTTTGTACAAACACAAATTAATCAAAATACAATGTATAATTTGTGTTTGTATAAAGCGAGAAAGAGATTTGATATACAAATACAACTGTTTTAACTCGATTCAATTGTATACGAATTCAAATTTTATGCAGATATACAAACACAAAGAACATATACGTATACAAACGCAATTTTCGTAGACGCAAACACCCGATTTATACAAATCAATGTGATTTATACAAATTACATGCCTGCAATTTTATACAATTAGATATTGCCTGCGATTTTATACAAATCTGATTCTCCATAGCAAATATAGAAAAATTGTAGCTATAGAGCGCTAATATGATTTTTATGTTTGCTAAATCAAAAAAATGCTCTAAAAATAGGAAAAAGGACAAATATACCCTGAATTATCATTAAATGGTATGCATATACCCTCCGTCATACTTTTGGGACATTGGTGCCCCTGTTGTCAAAAAACTAGAGCATATATACCCTTCATTCTAACGGAAGACTAAATAAGGACACGTGGCACAATCTTATCCGTCGATCCAATATTTAATAAATGTCGGTCAATGGATAAGATTATGTGTTAGTATAAAGGGTATATATGCTCTAGTTTTTTGACGGTAGGAACATCGATGTCTCAAAAGTATGATGGAGGGTATCTGCATACCATTTACGATAGTTCAGAGTATATTTGTCCTTTCTCCCAAAAGAAAATGCTTTCTTTCAGTTTAACTAGAAGATGTTCGTTGAAAAAGTTTTATGTTGCTAAATATCCAACAAACTTCATACGTCTATGTATATTACTTATATTCTATAACTATAAATGTATATATATCCGAATATCATTTTCTTGTTTATGTCATCCCTAATTATTTCCAAAGCACTTTAATTTGTTTTGTTTGTAATCCCTTAAATTGCTATGTGCTAATTCTTTAATCATGAATCTCTAATAGGTGATCAACCACTCTAATATTTTTTTTCCTTAAATTTGTCACTCACTTAATTATCTGGTAGTATGGTTTAGTGATTTTATTTTCTAATTTAGGCCACGTATATAATCAAGATTCAGAGAGGAAAATGATTTAAATTAAAATAATATTGTTTCCCAATAAGATGACAAATTTACCAAAAAAGTGGGTTATCTATGGTGCTGAGTTTGCTGACAAGCAAGTCATGATTTTTTTCCCCATTATAAGATCACTAAGTTAATATAAAAAAATAAAAATAAAAAGCATATACCTTGACATTTGGAAGCTTAAGACAAGATGTGTATCAATTAATTAAAACTAAAATATTGCTAACAAGTATTTATAAATTTTCAAGATCTCAAAGTCATTGGCTTGTCCAGGATGTGATTATAACCTTAATTAATATAAAATGATGACTAGTGAGATACTGCTTAGCTCATCCTTATTCTGCTTACAAAATATTTAAGTGCCAAAAAATTAATACTGGAGTATTAACTAATGGTAAACTGAGATATTGCAGAGTTATTATTATTTATTATCTTATCTGGGTCCGTTTCATATTAGAATATGATTAAATTTACGTTCACGTCAAAAAGTATTATATTGATGAAAAAACTCTTTCTAACAAAGACGATTTTATATCCAGGCTCAAATCGAGTAGAGGCATATCCGATGTTGACAGAGTTCTTAATAATAGAGGAGGAAACTCATAAATAGGGGCTTATTTCATATGCTCCCACGTATTGTATATCTACATATTAGATTAGATAGGCAACTGCTTGAAATGGACAAACACAAACCTAATTTTCAACCAAGCTTTGAACTTCAAATACTTCACTTCACCAAACCTTATGAAAAAGAAAGTAAACTCTTTCTTGTTTAGAAATCACAACATTTTGTTTCACATTTTTATAATTAATAACGACATGTAAGTTGTATACGCTAACATTACAGAAAATCTTTTACATGCATATCACCTAAAAGATATAAGTGTAATGATAAATTAATTTTAACAAAAAGGTGGAGTTAATAACGTAACCAAGAAATTAAGATTGGCTATGCACGCTTGTTATAACGGATTAAGATACAATGAATTTGTAACAAATAAAATTACATTGCTAAGTTAATCCTCAGTAAATACCATTTTAATCAAACACTAGCCAGCTTCTTCTCTACTCAAAACAAAAATTTTAATAAAACAAAATTTTAATCAGCAACGGAATTTCTTTTGTTTCTTTTGATGTAGAATTTCAACCTAACATTCAAAAAGTTCTTCACTTTTTCATTAAACAAATTAAGTCAAATTCAAGAAACCGAAAGGTACGTATAAAATTCATCTTAATACAAAACAATGTAAACTTTCCTTTTTTTAAAAAAAATAATAAAATCTTTCATTCCAATTTACATTTTTCAACTTTTGAGATTCAAACTTGTTAATTTTAAAAACTAAATAAATTATAATAAAAATAAAAAATATTTTAAAATTTTTTTAACGCTCGAAATTCAAACAGCTGTTACCATAACCCCTCTTCCCACAGGTGTCCGTTATAATTTGAAGCCCCTCTTCCTTGGATATTTGGATGCAAAATGCATATAATTTTTGTGCTTTAATGACACCTGGCAAGTTATAAAAGCCGTAATGGGCATCAGGCTGACATCAGCTCGGCCCATGGGCTTTTTTACAGTACGTGGCAAGTTGACATTAGAGATGAATGTGATAAGGAGCAGTTTACGTGGCGGCTTGATTTATATGGGTCCTTATCATTGGGCAGACGGCCCATCAATTCGTTTCGTTCGTTCAGCTGCCCTGTTCCATCTGGCCCACCACTTCAATAAACTAACCGTTTTGGAGTCCAACGCCAAAATTTCACAAATAACAAATATAATATACATAATAATAAAGTTCTATAGGTATAATCTCGATAATTATGTCGTTTGCTATAAAAGTTACGGTTGTATATTTCTACTCGTTTGTATATTTTACTTGCAAATATATAAATAAGGTAAATATATACAAATTTTGTATTTATACATTTTGAAATTTTTCACAACTTCGTTTGTATATTTTGCTTGTCAATATACAAATAAAGTAATTTCTTATGAATTTTTCATAAATCGTATACAAATAGCTAGGGTAAGCCTATACAAAATATCGGATTTATACAATCAAAATCGAATTATTAGACGAATTATACAAATCAGGCTAATCAAGATTGGGCGAAACTATATTTGGAAATTAGAATTGTATAACATTTAATATAATTTAAATAATTATTATTCTACACTATTTTCCCTTTCTTAAACCCCTCGATTTTTTTTATTTCCTTGATAACTCGAACTCATAGTCTAGATTTTTTTAATGTTTCAAAGAATTACTAATATACCTTAAATTTTTGGCAGCCTTGCAATTGGAGTATATTTTAAACACGATATATACCAATATTAGGTGAAGAGGCAAATGGGAATACAGTAACATTATTTTAGTAATCAATACACAATATACGTACGGCACAATTTTCATGTGAAATATTTGACTAGATTCTATTTCCATACAAATATCATAAAGGTCAAAATTATTCATCAAGCTATCCATATTATGAAATCAATATTTGACGCTTTCTTATTGAACTAACATTTCAAAATCCAAGTTTTTTTTATTGACCATTACTACTATTGAGAAAGTCAATTCTTTTTACTAATCGCAATTTATTCAATTTACTTTAAAAGGTTTCAGTTCATTTTAATGAAACAAACCGAGTATAATATATAATACAAACAAACATTTTAAATTAATTATAGTTATATAAGTTTATGAAATGAAGGGAAAAAATTATAGTACTTCCTTTTTTTTTTGGAAAATCACAGTAGTAGATAATTAGGCATAATTAAAGGACCATTAACGACAGCTGACTATGAGAATTTAAGAAAATAAAATACATAAACAGTAATTAGCCCACTAATCCAAATTTCAAAGTCAATTACCTGTAATCCCATTTCCTAAGAAGGAAAAAATATGTCGAAAATAACTTAGTCATTTCTACTTTTAAAAATTCAACATTTGAACCCTAACTTTCCACGTTTCCTTTTCTAGAATTCAACGTTTCCGTAACAAGCACAAAACATCTCGTGGAAACACAAAACAATCAAAGAGGCAAAGAAGCACCTGATCGTAATTTATTTCCTAATATAAATTTTATGCATAATTTTTTATATTATTATTATAATAAAATTAAATTTTTAATTCAAAAGTATAATTTAGCGATATTATATACGATTGAAAATTATGAGCTTTTAGATTCAAATCAATGCAAATAGAGTTACATAATACCAGAGGCAAGAGTAGCAAAATGTTTACGAAAAATTATATTATATATAAAACTATAATTTACGTATACACATTAGATTTTGAATCCTCTATGCTACTTCGCTTGTTTCCTTTTACATGTTTAAATTTCTTAATGAAAATTTCGATTCCGCACACATTTTTTTCCCTTCTTCTTAAACCTCACGTATCATACTCCCACGCGTCTCTCTACCATTCCCCCCCTACTACCCCTAGCCCACAACCACCCCCCATCTCCCATTGCTTATATATCTGTCACCTTCCCCTTCCATTATTTCCATTGTACAATCTTCTTCTCATACTCTATTCTCACTATTCACAAACCTCTACATTTATAACAAACCAAATTCACTCCAAAAAAAATTCAAATCAACAATCATAATTCATACATACCATCATTCAATTCATCTTTGTTAAAAAAAAATGACGAGAAAAAATAATAGTATGGGAGCGATCTTGCTACAGAAAGAAAGCTTTCGAAGAACAAAATTCGGTACCCTTTTGTACTCCGATCCAATCAGTGACCACGAAGAAAGCAGTAACAATTCAGGCCGCAGCAGCAATGCTTCTTCTGCACCCAGTCCACCTAGAACATCGTCATTTAACGCCACAAATACTACTTCTAACAACAATTCCCCTAATTATTTCATGTCTCCATGGAACCAATCTGCTTCGCCTTATGTAAAATCTCCATGGATTCACCAACCATTACTCGATTCCTCCGAAGAATCAGAATCCAGCGACTGCAAAAATGGTCTAATCGGGTCTCTTGTTCGAGAAGGAGGACATATATATTCATTAGCTGCAACTGGAGATTTGCTGTATACCGGATCAGACAGCAAAAATATTCGAGTTTGGAAGAACTTGAAGGAATATTCCGGGTTCAAATGTCAAAGCGGATTAGTAAAAGCCATTGTTGTTTACGGAGATAAAATATTCACCGGTCATCAAGATGGTAAAATTCGGGTATGGAAATTTTTAGGGAAAAAAAGAAAAGCGTATAAACGTGTTGGTAGTTTACCTACCGTTAGAGATTATTTAAAGAGTTCAATTAATCCTAAAGCGTATGTTGAAGTAAGACGAAATCGGAATGTTCCTTGGATTAAGCATTTTGATGCTGTTTCTTGTATGAGCTTGGATAAAGAGAGAGGATTACTTTATTCTGGATCTTGGGATAAAACACTGAAAGTTTGGAGATTATCGGATTCGAAATGCCTTGAATCTATTAATGCTCATCAAGATGCCATTAATTCAGTCGTCGTTGGATTCGACGGGTTGGTTTTCACTGGGTCAGCAGATGGAACGGTTAAAGCTTGGAGAAGGGAATTAGTTGGGAATAGTGCAAAGCATGTTCTTGTGGAAACACTGTTGAAACAGGACAATGCTGTGACATCACTGGCCGTAAACGCTGCAGCAGCAACGGTAAAAGTTATTTACTTAATTATTTCGTTATTTAACTCAATTCATTTTAAGAAGTTTATATTGTTAGACATCTAATTATTTTATGTGTCAAACAGGTGTATGCCGGATCCTCCGATGGACTTGTGAATTTCTGGGAGAGACAAAAGCATTTTTTGGAATACGGAGGTGCGCTGAGAGGTCATAAATTAGCGGTGCTGTGCGTGGCGGTTGCTGGTAATCTGGTATTGAGTGGATCGGCTGATAAATCCATATGCGTGTGGAGAAGGGAAGAAGGTGGTATCCATAGTTGCTTAACGGTGTTAACAGGACACAACGGCCCCGTTAAGTGCTTGACTGTCGAAGAAGATTCAAATGGCAACGACAGTGAAGATGAAGCTCAGATGGAGAAGAAAAGTGACAAATATTGGAGAGTGTATAGCGGTAGTTTGGACAATTCCGTGAAGGTTTGGAGACTATCGGAGAACAGCTTTAGTGGATTCGAAGAAATATAAAAGAAAAATGATGCAACTAATTGAAAGGCGAATTCAAAAATTTGATTTGCCTAGAACGCACGTGGAGGAAGTGGTGGGAACGCGCTGCGGAGTAGGAGGCTGAGATGCGGCTGTGAATTGCCGTGTGGGGTTGAGTTATTGGTGGTGACAGTTTTCCCTTTCACACGAAGAGAGAAACTGTTTTTATTGTGCCGTTAAAAAACCCGGTCAGAGGACGGGGGACCAATGAGCAGAATCTTCATTACTAAGGAACGTTAATATTGAAGCAGAGAGGAACTAACATTATTCAAAATGCATTCATTAATTAATGTTTTCTTTTTCTCCTTTCCCACATTTTGGTTGATGATCGTCTTGTATAAGTTGTAAATTCTAAGTAACCATGTGTTTGAAAGTTCTCAATCATCCAATGGAACGTCTTTGAATGTACCTTTTATTAATGAATAAGTTTTTATTACTTCTTGCATATCATGTGTTCAATATTCATACGAGAGAGCTCGAATTCGTAAGAATTTTAGGGATAGAATGTTAAAGTATCTTGCTAAATTAATGATGATTCCATTTTTATGGTTTTGCCGTATGCTACTAGTTAATATGAAAAGCAAAGCTAAGGACAAAGTGTGCTTAGTGAGATGCATGGCAGACAAGCAAATTCTTAAAGCAAAGAACTAGAGCTGAAGTTCAGCTTTTGATCATGTGAAAATAGAAGCGGTAGCTTCGTGGTTTCTCTCGCGCTTGCTTTCTTGTAGGCTTAAAGCCCTTTTCGTTAGGATCGAAAGCTTCCCAAAACATATGATCCAACATAAATCCCGCATTGAATAAGCAAGCATCAGAAATAGTTGTCCCCATTCTCTGTTTGCATAGATTTCATTGAACATCTTAGTGTTAAAGTAGACACGATGTTAATTGTACCGGATAAAATTACACTAATCAAATAAAAATTACATGTTTTTTTAATTCGTTAATGTATAGTATAAGTTAAACTCTAAAATATATAGGTATAGTTTGTTTCTAATTCCTGCATTTAAAAGTCTAGTCGATTGAGGACCACCTAGAGTTGGCTGAGCCTATAAATTAAATTAAAGATGTTGCACACACAAAAAGCAAAAGAAAAAAGAATTGCTAATAATAAAGGAGCAATGTTTGAAAAGAATAAGTTCAAAGTCATACTTTCTTGTTCTTTAGAGTAATTTATAGTTCAATATGGCCTAACATAATATTAATCAACATTTTAAAAAAATAGTTGGTTCATGATAAGAAATACTTAGAAATGTGACAAATATTTTACAAGGAATAGCTCAAAATGGGATTTTGTCAACTATAAGCCTTTAATTAGCCGGTGAAAAGGGCCGGTGGGCATCATTAAGATCTTTGAAGAAAATGAGCACTTTTACCTTGTTCGTACTGAATTTATTTGGTGCCAATTAAGAAATTATATCGGTAAATTTTACATACGGTAGATCATTTGTTTTTAAAAATTAAATTACTAGTATAAAAACGAGTCCAATAATAGTTCGTTGTATGGTTGGTTGGCCAATGGATTCCCATTGCTTAATGGCCCAAAAGCTAACTTTAATAGCAAAAAGTCGCAATGCACACCTAACATAGAGAATTAAGTCCTCAACAACATTATTTAATACATACAAATTGATATTATTTATATTGTCTATGAATTATTGTTAATTCCCTCTCCCTTTCCTGATTAGTAATAGAAGATATTATCCCATATCTTATGTTAGGGTTTATAGCAATCTTGAAAAATTTGATTCTGTCCTTTAAAATCTTCACTTAAATTATTTCACATGTTATCAGAGTCATAACTTTATTGTTAAAAAACGAAACACACACAGAAACACAAGGTAGGTATGAATATTGAAAGGAAAAGAGTAAATATTAGGTTTAATAAACATAAAAAACATATTTGTATGATATAGCTATAGTTTGCATAATTGCGCTTCATAACAAATTTTATGTTTGCTATGGAGTATCAGATTTGTATAAATCGCAGGCATGTATTCGTTTGTATAAAAGCACATCGATTGTATATGTATATCGGTTAGATAATTGTATATATGTAACTACTATGTATATGTATCAATGATTGTGTTTGTATATCTGCATAAAATTTGAATTTGTATACAGTTGAATCGAAATAAAACATTTGTATATCAAATCTCTCTCTCTCTCTCTTTATACAACACAAATTATACATTGTATAAAGCGAGAAAGAGAGAAATAAAATTTGTGTTTGTAAAAAGCGAGAAAGAGAGAAAGGCAAAAGAGAACTGGTAGGAGATGATCTGTATTTGTATAATTATAAGTGGATAAGACGAAAATATATGTACTTGTATTTGTATATACAGTTTTCTCTCGCTTTATACAAACACAAACACAATTTATACATTTGTGTTTGTATAAAGTGAGAGAGGCGAGGGAGAGTGGCGAGCGAGATTCTCTGGGGAGAGAGGCGAATGACAAGTGTTTGCTACAGATTACAATTAAATGAAACTGTGGTTATAGAATTTAATTTGAATTAATAGTTTGCTATTTTATACAATTTTCTGAAGGGAAGGAAAATGAGGATCCTTTTAGTCTTGGGCTTCAATTTCATGTCTTTCACAAGCTCTCTATTTCGGATCCTTTTAGTTTTGGGCCTACTGTCCTTTTTGTATTGGGCTTAGATTGAGATTCCTTTTGGTTGGCCTTCAATTATTCTAGGCTAATTTCCTTGTTTAGTTAGTTTGGTAGGTAAAATTGTATCAAACAGCAATAAAACACTAACCAAACTCGATCATTTGGACGGATAAGTGTACACAAATAGTAATAAAATTGATACTTGCATGAAAAAATTACAATTGAAGTAGTGAAAATAATAGTTAGGAATACTAAACTAGAGAAGAAGGAGATGAGATACTAAAACACATAGCAGAGAGATGAAGGGATAACCGACTTTGAAAGCTACATTGCTAACTAGTTAATCCGTCGTTCTTTTTAACTAGTACATTTGAATCCTAAATTAACCGTTTTGAAGCCTTCTAGCACTATGGTTTCTTGTTGGCCCAATAGCTACTTGTTTGACATTCTTTGTTGATACCACATTGAGTTGGGATTAAATTTGTTTCAATTCCCAACTAACTCGGTAGGAGAAGAGAACCTCAACTACAAGAAACTCAATGGGCTAATGAATGAATATAACTTAAACACTATTTTATATGCTTCTCTTATGACTCATTACAAATGCCTAACAAATAAAGGAGTTTAACATTTATAATAAATACTTATACATGATTAGGTAAATTGATTTCAACCTTGAAAGTCATTTTAAGCATAGTCTTAAATTAAATAGATTTTGTTGAACTTGACCCAAGTCGAGCTAAATTAATTCATAAAATTATAATCCGTTCAATCAATTTAAGTCTGATCGATTATTGACTCGTTCATTTATTAACTCAATTCATTCCAATCGGATATATAACTCAAATTGATCAATGATAAATCTTGTGAAGATATTTTCAAAAAGACTTTTTTTAAAATAAAAATAAAAATAAGTTGATATGTTATCTATAATTATAAGAAAAATAATAATAATATAACTTTATTAGGTACTAAAAAAACATAAAATAACGAATAAAATTGTTAAAATTTAGTAAGAAATGGGCGGATCAAATTTTGATCCGCATTTTAGTTTATTTCAATCCAAATAACTTTTAAATGAATTAATAACTACTTTATTTATTAATACAACTCATCTAAATCAGTCCATCGCTCATTTGACCACTCTAGTCTCTAAATCCAATATAATAGTTATTGATTTAGTATTTGTCATTTACAGCTAGAGAGAGGTTGAGAAAAGGTTAACTAGTGTGTGTAATAAAATGACACGAAAAATAGGACAATTCGTTTACTTGACCCAATTTGTTTTTGACGGACATTGTTATGTGGTTTTTTTTTCTCCTCTTGGTGTGAAGTTTAATGAAGCAAGTATTTTTAAAAATAAATAAATTGTGATCTATAATGAGGCAAATATTTATGTAGCTATAAATTATTTTATTAAAAAAAATATATAAAATTTTAAGTTAAATTATTTTATAAATATGAAAATATATCATGTTTTTTTGAAACATACCGGATAAAAAAAAATGCTACATAAATTGAGACATAACTATTATTCTTAGACTAGCTGTGGTTTTGGTGGAATTTACTTCAATTTTCAATTATCGTTAACTCTATTCAATTAGAATTAGCTATGTTGTACGAGCACAATATTGATCTATCAGGAGCTTACGCATCTAGAAGATGAAAGTAATAAAAATGAAGGTGCTGCGATGGATGGGTGAGCAAACTCGGATGTCCTAGAAAGTAGGTGTGAGAGTGGAGAAAGATGATTAAACAAGACATAACAGTACACCTACAACTTATCGAAGACATGACCCTAAATATAAGGATATGTATTCAAAGATTATGATAGAAGTGTAACATCTCGCTAATTGAAGGAACTAGAAAGAAGTTAAAAATTTGGAAATAGTCATTTTTGGAAAGAATATAAAAATCTGGAAAATTTGTTAAGTATGTTAAGTTGAGTTTTTGGTCAACTTCAAACGACCATAACTCCTAGCTCAGGATGATTTAGGTGTGTTTCCAGATATCGTAGGAAAAATCTTGGAATAATCTTTCCAACGCTGTCGAGTTTGCGCGATTTTGAGTTCGTATGAGTGAGATATGCCCATTTGAAGTTAAGCTGTTCAAATAAGGAAAGTTTAAACCGGATTTTTGAAAGGGTATTTTGGTCTTTATCATACCCAAGTTAGTTAATTCGTTTTTGGTAATTACTTGGGGGTTTAAACGCTTTTGAAAACTAAGAATCGCTTGTGAATTTTGTCAAGGGGTGATCCCTACGAGGTATGTGAGGCTTTCATAACGTTGGGTTCGTTCACCCACATGCCAAACATGTTTATTTCAGCGTGAATTTGTACTAAAAGGGTTGAAAGTTTGATGTTCTTGATATGTATTCTTGAATTTGCTATCGTTCTTGAATTGGGCTGAGATTGAGAAGTTTCTAAGATCATTACGTCGAGTTATAGAGTTGTTGGAGTTAGGTTCTTAGGTACATTTGCTGGGTATCTGAATCTAAAGAGAATTTGGGAAAAAGAATTGCGTTTAGGCGAATTGGGGATGGAAAACGAAGAAGGAAAAAGTCGAGCGAATCTGGGCACTGGGGCCGCGTCGCGGACCTGCTCCTCAGATATGGGAAATATTTCTTTGCGTCGCAGAGCGATCACGGACCGTTCTGCCTCAAAAGTTATTTTCACGAATAAATAATTAAATACATCTCCGCGTCGCGGACTTGCTTTCAGACAGTGATTTCTTGATCTTTTCTCATGTTTAACTATCTAAAAACACTGTTAAATATCATGTGATTTTTCCTATCACAAATCACAATCCTTGAACCCATAAATTCAAATTCAAAGAAAGTTAAGAGTCAAGTCTAGAAGTTAAGAATCAAGTCAAGAGAAGTTCATAAAGCTTTCCAAAAGTCTTTTACAAACGTTTTAACTTTGTTTTAAGACTTAAGCTTTGAATCGAGTAAAGATTAAAAGCAAAGTTCATTTATTCAAAGATTATAAGGGAACTAAGTATTCCTAAGAGTTTAAAATGTTTTCACATTTGAACAAGAAAGGAAAACACCGATTTTCAAGAAGAGCTTTTAGCTAAGTTTTGAGTAATTATCTCAAACCAAAGAAATAAGTTTTGTTTTAAAAACATATGAGCTAAGTATATTTTGGGAGTAGTATTGAGAACCGATATGAGAATACGAGTTCATAATAACTCAAGTCTCCATAAATCATGTAGCCATCATGGATAGTAAAGGACCATACTTTTTAGATGATTCCTTAAGTGCTTTTTAGCAGAGACTAGTGGATCCACTTAGTTAAGACATTCTATATGACGGCAAAGTATAGGACAATTCTGGCAATGTGGGCAAGACGATGTATCATCACTTAGGCTCATAATGGTGGTTATCGGTTAGAGAAACTCCCACAATATTATATTACCTTATGTGTAAACTGAGTTGTTATTGCATTTCTTTAACAAATTGAATTGCTACCTACTGTTTTAAATGGTTTGTATAAACTGCATAAAGCCAAGGTAAGTGTTCCTTTCAAATTCTTTTCAAGCTTATGTTATGTTTAGTTTTCCCCTCGCATACTCGTACATTCAATGTACTGATGCCATTTGGAATGATGCAGACATAGGTAACTAGGATCAGCATCCAGCGCCTCGTTGATCCAGCTGAGCACTCAGAGTCAGTTGGTGAGCCTCCTTACTATCCAGAGGACTCCTTTTACTTTGTTTTTAGTACTTCTGTTGTTAGGATGATCGAGGGTCTTGTCCTGACATCCCTCTTTGTTTTAGAGGCTTCATAGACAAGTAGTTATAGTTCTTTAGTCTTTCCGTTTTCAGTTGTATACGTTAAGACTTGAGTTGCCATTTTGGGTAAGCTTTATATCTCTTTAAGTTATTGCACGAATTATATTTTGAGACTGTCTCTTATGTTTAAGTCTTCCACTGAGTAAGTAAGTCAGTCCAAGGGTTCGCTTGGAGCCAGAAATGGTTCTCAAGTGCCAGTCCCGCCCAAGATGTAGGCTCAGCGCGTGACAAGAAGATTAATTGGTAGTTGAGTGTCGTCTAGTTTTTCCTATCAATAGTATTATTATTACTCTCCTACTAACTTATTTTTTGCTTTTTAATTACTTTTTGCTTAGGTTATTGCATTATTTATCACTGTTATTATTCGTTTCTCTATTATTTTCCGCATGACTTTTTTTTTCTATATTTCCTTTCCTATTATTTTTATATGCGATTACCTGTCCCAAAGATCCTTCGGAAACTAGATGAGTATTATGTTGTTGTTTGACCTTGAAGGAACTTACAATAAACTCAAGAAAAATAAAGAAAAAGACTCAAAGACTTGTGGTTCCTAATTAACCGCCGAGTCAACAACGTGATTGCTGTTTGATCAACATTCAAACAACGAAAAACTTGACAACATATTAATAAAACACACTTGTCATTGAGATTTTCTTTGTCTCAACTCTCTCTCTTTCACTACTACACACTATAATATTCTTTCACACTTCTCACCTTTCTTAACATCCTTCACAAATGAAGAAACACATCCTTTGGGGAGAGGTGATTAGACTGAACATAACATAACTACAGCTTCCCGTAGACATAACCCTAAATATGAGGATATGTATTCGAGGATTATGAATTATGATCATAGAATGTTAGTAAGTAATTGAATGTTGTCTAATTTTCCCTAGGAATAGTATTATTATTACTCTCCTACTGTCTCTTATTATTATTGTTCTTTTTTCCATTATTTTCGGTATGACTTCTTTTCTACTGTATTTTCTTTTCATATTATTTTTATTTACGATTACCTGGCCGAAGATCCTTCGAAATCTAGATGAGTATTATGTTGTTGTTTGACCTTGAAGGAACTTGCAATTAACTCAAGAAAAATAAAGAAAAAGACTCAAGACTTGTGATTCCTAATTAACTGCCGGGTCAACAACGTGATTGCTGTTTGATCAACATTCAAACAACGAAAGACTTAATAACATATTAATAAAACACACTTGTCATTTAGATTAATTATTATTTTGAACTTTGATTAGTAAAAAAATACTCATGGCCTTCACCTAATCTAGGATTACTCAGATCCCAAATTTCCAATTCTTGTTCACATGCACCTGATTTGCTGATGCTATGCAAACAGCAACAGCGCCAAAATTTCAAGTCAATTGTCAGAAATACCCCTCACCCTCCTACCCCCATTGTCAAAATAAAAAAACAATTCAATGTTTTGGACCAATTCAAAGTTCAAAAATGAGGTAACCATCAGCCTCAGTAATAGTTGATCATTTTTTAGACATTTTTTCTTGGAAATGTTTACTAAACGCGTTGATCAATAAAATAAAAAAAGAGTATAACTTTGATGAATTGAGAAGTTGAAATGGTCTACGCATAAAGAATTGTAAGACTTTTTTTTGTGGTCTCCAGTCTTGAAGTTCTACTGGTAAGAGTTATGACTGAAGTTTGAAGACCAGAAGAACACATTATATTCTCCGGTTTTAGTTCTCCACCGCCCAAAACTGTAAAGAATAAAAAAAAGTTCGTATCTTGGATTTTGGGTATACCAAGAATCAGGTTTTTAGGCTTGTAATCATCAGTTGATACAACTTTCAAGAACCCTTTATAGATTCTTGGAGATTTTTACTGGTAAGGCTCAAGTTCAAGGCCAAATACTCCTTATATTGTAATCACTGTATTTTTCAGTTTCTATTTCTAAGTTTTTATTTATCCCTTTTCCCCAAAACAGGAAGGAGCAAAAGGGTTTACATTTTGGATTCTGGTTAAATCAAGAAACAGTTTTTTCTGGGGTGTAAATCATCATTGATTACCCTTTTTTGGTAGAAGCCTAGGAGTAAAGAAAGTTTCTGTCTTTTAATCAAATTGTGGTTAATGGGGTTTTGAGATTAGGACTTAGTTAACAAGTATGGCTGCAATCTTGAAAAGTCTTTTCCCTGTTTCTTCCTCAAAAAAGGAGGATAATTATGAGGAGTTTGATGTAGAATACTCCTTTGCTGAGGAGTATTTTGGTCCTCCTGTTAGTTATGACATTCCTCAGGTCGTTCCGGTTGACGTACACCGGATTCCAACTGCCTCAGTAGTTGCTACTGCTGCTATGTTGAGTAGAAATTTGTCACTACCAGTTATTGAACCAATTCTCAAGAGTGATTCCAAATTAATCAAGAATCAGAAGTCAAAGGAGTCTGATTTAGAATCAGAATATGTTGAGAATGATCATGCCTATAGAGGATCAGATGGAATTGAAAGTTCTGGTACCTTAGGATTTTCTGACAGTCATGATAACTCCCGTGAGCTGTCAGGAAGTTCGGATGTTGAGGACTTGGTAGATGAATGCAAGGAAGAAGTAAGATTTGTGAGTCATCCGAGCTCCGTTGGCTTAGAACCTGAGGAACCAATTTTGAGCTCTCCAGATGTTGCCTTAGAAGTATTGTCTTGTGAAGAGGTGGAAGATTATGCTGATGAAGTTGCTGGCAACCAAGGTTGCAGAACAGCTGTTGTAACTTTCTGTGAAACTCAATCAAGTGATGTTTCTACCGACAGTGATGAAGACGAGCCAGGAATGTTTCCCGAAAAACCAATAGTAAGCAGTGATTCCAAGAAGTGTTTTCGGTGTCATAAAGGGAAACGATTCACTGAGAGGGAAGTATGCATAGCTTGTGGTGCAAAGTATTGTATCAATTGTGTGTTGAGAGCAATGGGGGCAATGCCAGAAGGAAGAAAATGTATTACTTGCATTGGTTACCGTATTAATGAATCAAAGCGAGATTCTTTAGGCAAGTGTTCTGCAATGCTCAAGAGGCTGTTAAGTAAATGGCAAATGGATGAGATTATGGAATTGGAGAAGTCATGTCAAGCTAATCAGCTTCCACCCCATCTCGTGAGCGTGAATGGGAAACATCTTTCCCTTAGGGAGTTGGTCGACTTGCAAAGCTGTGCATATCCACCAAAGAAGTTGAGACCAGGGAAGTACTGGTATGACAAGGTGTCTGGATTATGGGGAAAGGTGAGTGTTAATTAGATCCTACTTTCATTTTTTGGCATTGAAATTAATCTTGTTGTTTGCCTTATATTTTTTTTGCTTTCTCTTAATAAAACAGGAGGGACATAAGCCTTGTCAGATAATTTCTCCCCAACTAGCTGTTGGTGATACAATTAAGAAAGATGCTAGCAAGGGAAACACAAATATTGTGATAAACAATCGAGAAATTACGCAAGTAGAGCTGTATATGTTGAAGGTTTAACTTCTGAACTACTTAAGTCTTCTGAAATTATGAATGCTTGCGGTTGGAGTTCTTAGCATGTTGTCAAATCATTTCAGCTGGCAGGAATAAATTGTGAAGGAGACGTTTGTTTTTGGCTCAGTGCTGACGGATCTTGCCAGGAAGAGGGCATGAACAATGTAGTTGGAAAAATGTGGGACAAGGTTGGTTTCTGTTCATCCATTCATCTTTACCTACTTTTTCTCACATTCTCTGATAATCGTGATCTTTTTACAGACTACACACAAGCTGCTTTGCCATGCTTTGAGATTGCCTATTCCTCCTGCGTCTGCAAATTCTTCTCGTGAAGAAGTTAGAAATGGATTGGATGCAGGTGACCCTTGCAGCACTGTTAGCAAAAAACTGAATAAACTACTTCTTGCTGGTTGTGATCAATCGGGAACAAGTACTCTGTTCAAACAGGTACAGTATGGGTGGAACATTTCACTTAAAAAGAAGACATTTCTCTATGTTTCTTTGGACTCAGTTGATAGCCAGCTTAACTAAATCTCTGTAGTTTATTCATCGGAATCGCATGTATAAGCTGGTTACTTACATAGTTATGCTAGATCGCAAATAGAATGCATGATGTGTGGTTACTAATGAAGTCAAAACTGCAGCTGTTGGGTTGTTACCATCCTGGCTTATGCTAATAAGAACCCAAGTGATGGATTTGATTACATATTTAATTATAATATTCTGAATGAAGATATATGTATTCTGATTAAATGCATTTATATCACTTGAAATGTATAGAGGATGAGTGATTCTTGATAACATATGTTGCTAAGACATGCATTTATTTCTATTTCAGGCCAAAATTGTATATCGTGTTCCTTTCTCAGAAGAAGAGCATCAGAACATTACGTACACGATTCAAAGAAATTTGTATAGATATATTGCTATACTCCTCGAAGGACGTGAAAGATTTGAAGAGGAGTACCGTGTTGAAATGAGGAAAAAACGGCTTGATGAACCTGGCCCTTCAGGTATAGAATTTAATAGTTGTTCCTGACCTCCGTATGAACTGAGCTTTCTGTTACCTTTTTGTCTTTACCTCTTTAGAAATGCAACGTCAATGTTTCTCAGAACCCTCCTTTTGTCCACTTAAGTCTGCATTGCCTTTAATATTAATGTTGAGCAATTGAGTAGTACAAAGACTGATATATTGAATCCTAAAGATGTTGATGTCAACGATTTAAAGACTGTTGATATGTGGATCTAGTGTTGCTATAGTTATGTTATTTACTATTCTGAATTTAGTTCTTTCGCTTCTGAGTTACAAATCATAAACATGATTTTCACAAGTATTGTTTTTTTATCACAAAGAGTACAAAGAGTTTATGTTTTCTCATTAAGTATACTGTAATTTTTTTGTTTCAAATCACTTGTATCTATGAAATCATTTGATCCCATCAAGCATTAGTATCTGAGTATCATCTTTGCTAACAGCGCTTCCAGACCTGATTGAAGAAGAGATTGAAGAAGAGAATGTCTATTCCATCAGCCCTAGACTGAAAAACTTTTCAGATTGGCTTCTTCAAGCTATGATGTTAGGAAATTTGGAGGTCATTTTTCCTGCTGCCACTCGAGAGTACTCAGCCGTAGTTGAGGAGTTGTGGAAGCATAAAGCATTTCAGGCCACATATCAGCGGAGAAATGAGCTAGAAATGCTTCCGAGAGTTGCCAATTATTTCTTAGATCATGTAGGTTACTCTTTGTCTTCTGCCTCATTCTCAATTAGGGATTGATAGGACATCATTTTTCTGTTCTTTGTTTTCATCTACAACTTACAAATGTTGTCTTTCGTAGGCTGTTGAGATTTCAAAGGTAGACTACAACCCTTCTGATATGGATAAGTTATATGCTGAGGGCATTACTTCGTCCAATGGGGTAGCGTCCATGGACTTTTCGTTTCCTAATCCAACTCAGGATAGTTACATGGAGGCAGTTGATCAGTATGCATCCTCAATGAGGTCAGCTCTCTCTCCAGACTACAACTTTCATAAGAGTACTTGCGAGCTGTCTTCCATCAACTCATCCTTTTTCTAATGTAGGTACCAACTAATAAGAGTACACGCGAGCTGTGTAGGGAAAAACTGCAAGTGGTTGGACATGTTTGAAGATGTTGACCTTGTTATCTTTTGTGTTTCCTTGACGGAGTACACCGAGTATCTAGAGGACTACAATGGAGTTTGCACAAACAAGATTATGGAAAGCAAGAAGCTCTTTGAGAATTTCGTCAGTCATCCAGCTTTTGCCCAGAAACATTGCCTCTTACTATTGAACAAGTTTGACATACTAGAGGAAATAATTGAAGAGTGTCCCCTTTCTGAATGTGAATGGTTTCAGGACTTCAATCCAGTGATCAGTCGTCATCCCAACAGCAAAACCAGCAACAACAACCCATCGTTGGCTCAACGTGCTTATCATTACATAGCTGTGAAGTTTAAACGCCTATATAATTCCATCACAGAGCGAAAACTGTTTGTTTCACAGCTAACTGCTTTAGAGGCTGATAGTGTTGATGGAGCTCTTAAATACACTAGGGAAATTCTTAAATGGGATGAAGAAAGGCGTAAAGTTATGCGCGATTGGACTACAGAAAGCCCTGAGGCTAGCACAACACTGGAGGCCAGCACAACTACATAGTTACTATCACTCTTTTGTTGAGTTCACTTTGCCTTTTAGCTGTACATAGGAGGAATTCACTTTACTAAAATGTTAAGAGTTTTTTTCTTCTGCAACAAACATGAGGCTCTCTTCTGCATTTTGCAGATACAATCTTGTAAAATGGCATTTATCATTCAATGAGATACATTCTTTTTAGCTTTAATAATAGGCCCTTGCTTCGACTTTGATTGTTATAGACTATAGTACCAAGATCGAATCATAGACAAACAAATTTAATATATATATATAAGAAAAGAAATTCTTACATCAAATACATATACAAGAACATTTATACATACAACTAGTATAAAACAATGTAACAAAAACTATATATACTCTTACATAAATACTACAATTAGATACTTGATGGTATCAACAAGGTGCAAAACGGTCCATTAGCAAAAACATAGTTGCTTCACACATTGTGCTATCATTTTTGCTCTCTGCCATTTCCGAAGAAGAAGAAGAATTCTGACTTTCTTCCATATTTTTTTCCCCTGTTTTTTTCTTCTTCAACAAAAAAAGGCTTTTGGCTCTAACCTTTTCACTTATCTTTGTAATCTCACAAACACAAGCATCAACTACTGTTGCCATTTTCTTTCTTGGAAAAAAAAAGTTCCTCTCTTTTTCTCTTTTCTCTTGTTTTTGTAATCTTGAAAATATGTAAAACTCAGATATGAAATTGGAAAGTGAAAAAGGGCCTACTTATATAGTATGAAATCAGAAGGTGGGGGTGGGGGTGGAGTGGTCCTGGTGGAATTGAGTGGTTTTAGCAAAAAAAAAATCTACAGGCAGAATCTGCCCACCAGATACAGGGATTTGGTATATTATATTTTACTAGAATATTCTCAACTTTTATACCTTGGTTTGAGAGTATATGCAATAATTTTATGAATATTCATACTGAGTTTTCACAATTTGTAACTTGGCTTCAAGTCTAAATAAATTGCATGCCTCATTTCTAGGCAGGGCTCGAATCCAAGTTATTTGATTGAACCATCTCACCACAATTCATGTTGATAAAATTTTAGATATCGATTGAATAGCACAAGACTCATTACTCAATTTTCTTAAACTAAAATCTATGTATGTGGAAGGTACATGCATAAGATGTACCAATTCCAGTATTTTGTCATTAAAAAGAACATTTGAGTAATATTTTCATAAAATTGGTGAAAATAAAAAATAAAAGGGAAGAGAATTGCAAATAGTAAAAATGATAAAATTAAATAAAAAGAAGGAAGAAAATGACTAGGTTGTTAGTTTGTTAGATTAGGACCACAAATGAAACCACTCTATTGCGCAGAAAGTTGTAGACAAAATAGTGTTCCATAACGCTACGCCTCTTTAATTTACATTTTTGCGATGATAATATATTATATTTTCACATGCCAATATGTAAAGAATCTGATCCATTAATGTAATAATTTCAAAGAGTTAATTGAGCAACTGGAGTGATCCATCCCCTACAGGAGGATAGCTAAATAAATACCGTGATTGGTGGCATTTTAGTTTGTTTTTATTCGATATACAATTTATCATTCACTTAAAGAATTAAAAAATGAAAAAAAGTTTAGTATATTCATTTTTCACTACATGGGAAAAAGTAAATGTACACAACACTACTTCCTTCAACACAAGAATAAAGAAGATGGATAAATAAGTTGATTTATTAGAGATTAAAATAGGTTTAATGTATGAGATCTCCATCGAATTCTATAGAATTGAAGTATGATTCTGATCAAAACATTATATTTATAGCTTAAAAATTTCAAATTCTAGCTCCGTGTGAAACTTGACCTTAATTTCCTCATCATGTATTTGCCAAACACTTTTATTTTGAAGATTAGGAATAACCAAGTATGATGATAAGAATAAGCTTCTTTCTTTCATTAAGTACAACTCTTGTTAACAAGAAGCTAAATTATAAAATAAAATGATAAAAATTCATATACAAGAACATTATATATACTACTAGGTAGTTGATCAACAAGGTGCAAAACGATCCATTAGCAAAAACACAGTTGCTTCACACATTATGTTGTTATCATTTTTGCTCTCTGCTGCCATTTCTACAGAAGAAGAATTCTGCCTTTCTTCCCCTGCTTTTTTCTTCTTCAACAAGAAAAGGCTTTTGGCTCTAACCTTTTCACTTATTTTTGTAATCTCACAAACACAAGCATCAACTACTGCTGCCATTTTCTTTCTTGCAAAATAAAACTTCCTCTCTTTTGTATTCTTTAAAGTATATAAAACTCACATAGGAAATTGAAAAGTGAAAAAGGTTCTACTTATATACTAGTAGTATGAAATTACAAGGGTGGGGTACGGAGTTGGGGGTGGGGTTGTCCACGTGGAATTGAGTAGCAAAATAAAATCTATCGGCACGCACATTACACGGAATTGGTATACTTTAGTAGGATATTCCCATTGCTATAATTTTTGAACTTTGAGTTCATACCTTTTTTATTTAGAGTACTTATTCTAACTTAATTTTTCTTAAAAGTTGGACGGCGAGTGCACGAGTGAGCCAAACTTTAAACGGGGTATATCTAAACCTTTTCAAATAGTTTAGGGGCATATTTGACCCTTTTCCCATTAAAAAAAGAACACCCGGAATTTAAAGAAGCATAGTCATAACTTATGGGCATGGATTTTTACATTTGACTACTAAAATTTTAATTTGTAAGCATCCGGAAGAAGTATATTATATATTAGAATTTCTTTGTCATTAAAAACATTTTTATAAATATTTGAAAAATATCGGGTCAAATAATATAATATTTCAAAATAGTGAAATGATAAACATGGAAGAAATTGAGAAAAGTATAAATAAATTGACAAGTTTGGACCACAAAATATATTTAAAATAAAATAAAATCAAAAGGTCATTTATTTCTACTTTACTACGTAGAAAGTTCTAAATAATTGACAAAACACTGTTCAATTTCTACGGGCGGTGTCGCTAATAAAGGCCTTCAACCACGTGATTGGTGGTCTTTAATTCTTCTTGTTTTTATTCACTTTCTTTTTTATTGAATTAAAACCTATTTATTTTAATCTTCACAAATAAAAAAAACCAATAAAATCTTTCATTACATTATTACAATGTGTGAGCCATTTCTATACTTTCTTTCACACGTCAATTTAGAATACGTGGTTTGATTGCAGCACTTAATGAATTATTGCTCTTTGATATTAGGTTCTAATTAAAGTTGTGATAGATTTTATGTAAGCACATATAATTTTATTAGTGAGTTATTATTTGTAAAAATAAACGAGCAATACAACTACAAAACAATCCCATAAGAAATATATTTAGCTAAACGATCAATTTCCAACCTTTCTCTTCATAGGTGTTCATATTTTTTTAAAATCAATTTCCCTTTCATAGTTGTTGATGCTTGAAGTGAACAAAAATCCAATTCTAATTAAAAAAACTTATTCAGATCGTAAATATTTTTAAAATTGTGGATTCGAGTCACGAATAGTGAAGGATTAGACTTCCTAAGGGAGGAAAAAAAGAGCCAATCCAAATCGGACGTGTACGCATGACTCATAAATAATTGTGTATGATCTTATCCAATAATGTATATGAAATTATTGCATTCCAAGTCATTACAAAGAGTATTGATAGAGGTGACTTTCCAGACTGTTGCTATGACCTTTTCTAATTATCTATTTGCCTAACTTTTTTTATTTTTGTTATTTATTAGTATTTTTTATCTATTAATTTGCCTAATACTTGCTGAGTTGTGATGATAAGAAACTTCCACTATTTATATTTATTGTAAGCTAAAGCAACTAATATTTGAAGCACTGTACCATTATCAGAGAAATATATTTAAAAAATATTGTGTTATTGATTGATATAAGAACTAATTAAGTATTCTTACTTTTGACTCGATATTGAATTTAAGAAAGTAAATATTTTTTTTGAGTTTTGTAATGTTAAACTAAATATATGTAGAACGTATCGAAATGTGTTTTAATCTTGTGGTATTAGGCATATCAAATTGAAAGTTGAAATTAAAGAGTTGTCAGAAAAGAAAATAGACATTCTTTTTAAACAGACTAAAAAAACAAAGTAAGACAAATAAATTAAAATGTGATAGCTATTCAAGACGTGCAAATAAATAAACAATTAGTTTGTAAAATGTTTAGTTTAAAAACGTTATAGAATATGAGAAAATACTAATTCTCAAATTTCATATGTACTTATTAGTTGGAAGGACAAATTTTCTTCATTCAAGGAAAATATGGCATGAATAGAATCTATTTGAGAAGAGTTATAATGTGAGAGTGTATAAAAAACAACGGGGGTGTAGCTCATATGGTAGAGCGCTCGCTTCGCATGCGAGAGGCACGGGGTTCGATTCCCCGCACCTCCATAATATATTTTTTGTACAGCTGTCTGTATTTTATATTATTAACCGGAACAGTTCCCCACTTAATACATTTATCTTTTTTCAGTGGTTCAACCATATTTTAGAAATTCTGGATTCACCTTTGACACACCGCACGACGTGTTGATTTGGAGCCATTTGAGAAAATGGGTTCAACTTGAGCCTTATTGCGTGACTAAATTGGCATACTCATAAATATCACATTCTTCTTCTTGTCTTTATTTTCCTTTCTAAACTTTTTCAACCTCACATCACAAGAAGAAAAGAGAAAATTGCATAGATATTTTTATTTTAATATCTCATGTCACTGTTCATATATATCTTTGAATGTGATGGAAAGAAAAAAAGTTTGTTTGTAGATTCACAAATATCTGTGTGCATCAACCCCAGTTTAACACATCGTTTAATTTACAAACTTAACATGCAATCTGAGCTCCTGTAATTTGACTGTTATCTTTTTTGACAACAATCTATGAGCTGTTGTAATCTATTAAATTATTACTTCCATTTATACAATACTTGAAAGGGCCATTTGGATTCCACACAAATTATGAGCTGCTGTAATCTATGAACATGATCTATACCACTCAACTTCCAAGTTGTTGCCTTCATCTTATTCCTCTGAATTGCTAGTATGCGTTGCCCAAAAAAGCAACTTTGTGTCCAGTAGACCCAAGCAACCTCCCAGAGACTTGAAAAAGTGCATTTATATCTTTCCTATCCGTCCCTGTGAGCATCCAGTGGCCAATGACAGTATGATCGAGAGATGGACGATGGTGGCAGGCACAGATCAGGTCCGTTCCAGCCACTTGCTCCAATATGGCTGTGTAGGAAAATCTCTTGAACTTGTCAACATTTACAATCATTACAGATATTTACAGGATACCAAGTGCTTCATGGTAAAGCCAGACCCCAACTAGCAAACAGCAGGAGCTAATAATGTACCCACATTGGATCTCTCACTGCCTCAGTCAGAAGTCAAATTTCTCATGACATGTGAATGACATTAGCCAACCCTCATCAAAGCTTATAAGCAGCTGTTGTAAGTGCACATTGCTTCATCAGCATCAAATAGGAAGTGACCAGACCTATCAAACAAATAAACAAGCGGCAGACTTAGCACAAAAACTTGCACAAACAATTGAAGAGTAGTGTAATAAGTCTTAAAGAGCATGACGTACATATCCATGCATAAATACATCTAAAATAAAGCTAACACCTACACGTTTGAAAGGTCATTCCAGACAGTTCCACAAGCTATTCAAACATTTACTCATTGATAGATGCTACACAATCATGCAAAGGAATCCTTAAGAGAAACCACAGCTCGACATCCAGATTTTCATCTTACCAGATGATACTTTGAAAAGGTTATAATTGCCAATTAGTGGATATGGATGGATCATGCTACCCTTCGAAGCAATATTATATTGTCTTCCAACTGTGTTTGAACCATGATCAAAGTGCTGCGAATTGTAGATTTGAAGTTCCAGTATTGCATATGCAGATTCAAATAAGGAACATGCAGCAGTTTCTCAAAAGGCATCATGAAGGAAGAACATGCAGATGGAGAAGATGAGAGCACTCTACCTACAGCCTTCAAATTGGATCCTCAAATTCGCTTGCACAGACTGCATCAGAAAACTACCAATCCTCCTAGTTACAAGGAGATCCAAGATGTATAAACAAGATTATCTAGTTACGCCTAGAAAAAGCATTAAACAAGATAAATAGAATATTTCTCACCTATATTTGCTTGCCAATTGCCACGTCTCTTGAAATGAGGAAGTCAAAGTTCCAACATGCATCTTGTGGTTCAGGAGACTAAGCTCCAATTTACCACAGAGCTTCTTCAATGTATCACAGAATATCATGAAAAGAGCTCTCGTGTTGAAAAAAAAAATTCACCAGCTCAAATCCAAGGTGTCCAACCCTCATACATGTTGCAAAGATTATCTACACTTGTTGCTTGCTTGAGCAAATAATCCACTTGTTCTGCAACACTGATTTCCCTGAGGGGAAATATAAACCAACATGGTCATTCACATTTAATACAAGATACTCATCTAAAGTTTTCATGGGAAGGATATACCTGTTATCAGCTACATCTCGACCATCTAACTTCATCTCCACTCTCCTTAAAATTGATAATGCATATGAATTTTTACCTAGGAGAACAAAAACATATATTTACTATATGAAATGTAATCATTCATGAAATGTAATTGAAAAATCAAAAGCTATATTGACAATTAAAGAGCCAGAGAATAAGAACAACCAATTACTAAGACTGATTTAAGCACACCGTCGGCTAGTCCTTCAGTATTTTGATACGGCAAAAAAGGGGACAAATTTCATCATTAAGATAGCACCATTAAGTACCAAACAGCAGAAGTTTATCAACACTTCCTTTGGTTGTTCAAGTTAAACAACAACAACAACATACCCAATGGAATCCCACAAGTGAGATCTGGGAGGGTAGAGTGTAGGCACATCTTACCCCTATCTCATAATTTTAGAGAGGCTGGATCCGATAGACCCTCGGTTCAAGTAAAGCATCACAAAGCAGTTTGAAAAAGACAATACGGAAATGGAAGCAGTAACAACAATGAAAAGACGTATATGGCTAATCAAGAAATTGCAATCAGCTGTTGGAACTAATATGAAATAAGTATATAAACCATTTCTCAAGGCTGATAACTACTCGTTCAAATGTATAAGCCTATTTCATCATGAAAGGACAATGGTGTTGATTGATTATGCCACAGAAGTAGTTTTTAAGTTGCATTATGTTCATTCAGTAAGAATTGGAAAGAAAAGTTGATAATCCTCACCTCTGGTTGTTCGGTTGGCAGCCTCTACATTAATAAGTGAAGTTTCATGAGCAGCCTCCTCAATCCTGTCTTTGCTTGCTAAGGGTTCTTCATTTCCAAGAGAAAGTTTCATCTCAAACGTCTCCTGATCCAATCAATAAAAGTATCAATAACGGGTAGAATTCAGACTATCACATTGTGCAACTACAGAAACAAAACCTGTGTCTTTTCAGATTCCAGCTGTGGCAATCCTGGAAGTGCACTTCCAACTGAGGAAAAATTATTAGAGTATTCTCTTCTTTCTGTGTCATCAGAACAATATGGAGTAATTGGATCAGTTAAGTCTGGACCATTGGAACTATTTGCAAGACTAACTTGAGATGATGTAGCTGCAGATTCTGAACTGCCACTCGTCATGCTATCAGGAGCGGACATCCATCCCTTATCTTGCAAAGACAGTCCATTCACATCAAGAATATCCATGCTGCTTTCTCTGTCTGATTGGGAGAAGATCTCATTCTTGCCATCATATTGATCGGCAACATCTGGCCTATAGGAGTTGAGATCCTCTGACCTTGCTTCCTGACTTTCTCCTAACCCCTCAAGAGCCTACATCAAATAACAATTTGATTAGAATCTTAGAAAGAGCACCGTGAAACGAGTATTTATTCTCTTTACAACCTTATGCAGATTTCCTGCATGCAGACTTGCAGATTGGGCTAGCCTGGTCAACATTGAATAAAGTCCCTCGACAGAGATTGTGAGAGATTGAACCAAGGGCTTAAAAACTTCATAAGTTTTTTCAACTTTAACATGATAAGACTGGAATATAGCTTGTCCATGAACAGGAGATATTTTCATCGTTGCCTCTCTTTCCTTTGTCATAGCTTCAGTCATGGTAGCAACATCCTTGCATAATAAAGATTCAAGTGGAAGTAGGATGCCATTTGCCTGTCCATCAAAAAAATAAAATAAGTGGTTTTCTTAAATGAGAAGGTTCCTAGGGAAAAAATTTCCACTCTAATGAGACCCTGAAATCATCTCTCTAGTATCTACACCTGCCTAGACGCATCATTCCTCAATAAGAAAGTAATCCTTTTATGGAAATCAGTGTTAAACTACATTGCTACCTTCCCAATATGATGGAAATTATTTGGTCGGAAACTGTAGGAAAGACTGAGTAAATTAACAAGGAAAATGAATAGGGAAAGGGGACAGATACATGAAACATCATCCCTTTCTAGTACTGTCACTTCACAATTTTATTTTACCTCACTTTTTTCTGTGACAAACCACAAAGTTAAAAATGACACCTAAAACTGTCAGAATATGCAGTATCAGAATTCAGAACTAGGGTGTGACTGCTCTGCTGGGAGCTTTTCTTGAACCCTTGTGGTGTCACATGGGCTATGCCTTCAGATATTAGGAGCCTACTGGATAGCTGGCTAGGACAAAAGACAGCAAAGATCCATTTGTATATTTCTATCATTTTAATAAAACGGGCCTCCTGGGTCTTTAAATTAAAAAAAATAAAAACTTCGGAGAACCATCCCTTTGTGCATTTTCTGGACCATTTGGAGAGAAAGGAATAGTGCTTGTTTTAAGAATAAAAAGAACCACATTTCAAGAGTCAAAAAACTTTATCAGCACAATCTGTTATTTTGGTGTAAGAGGTGTCTATTAAAGAGTATGGATCAGTATATGGAATTTTTGAATTTTCTAGGAAAAATGTAACCGGATGCTCTTGTAGGTGCTTGTCTGTTTTTGTTGTACTTACATGTACCTTATTGGTACTTCTATTAATAAAACTTTACCTTATCAAGAAAATAAAATAAATCTGCCTCCTGCTCCCCCACCCATCTAAAGATGAAAGGAAGGAAGATAAACAAATGAGAGTAGAGGAAAATAAGAAAATGAAACCTTTGATAGATCTTCCATTAGAGACAAGTGCAAAGCAGTAGCCTCTTTTGCTATACTGTGAACATCATGCACACCTTCTGTTACCGCCAGAACCTTTAGGAAAGGACAAATAATCAACAACAAGAAAGACTAAAAAATGCTGACACAAAGCATCAATAATGTTAGGTGATTTCATCTGGATACTGCAGGTACAAAAACTCGCTAATCATATAAAATATGCCTCTTCTTCATGTATGCTTGCCCAAGATAAATTATTTATACATGTGATCAACAACACTCAAAAAGGTCAACCTAGAGAAAGTTTGACCATGATTCACATCAAGAATGACATCCAGGACGCTGTTATAACAAAACGACAACATTCTGGCAAGGTCAGAGAATCTAGGAATATTATTGTATGGCCAAACATACATTTAGAAGGAGAAATCCTGCAAAAGCCACATTCATTGTTGTTAAAGGTGAGACAACTTGCTTAGTTTGGCCTTACTTGTATAAAATTCTGTGATTTTTACAGATTTAATCTTCAAATTTTCTGGAATTACTTACTGAAACCTTCAAATGCAACCCCTGGCATTTCTACCGATTCGTTTTCTTAGGTGTATTCAAGTCTACTCTTGCTGCTTTATTAGGAGAATAAGCTATGCAGATGAAATTAAATATGCATGTTCTGTTTCAAAAATGTACGCATGTAGGTTAGGAGAAAAGGCTTAGCAGATGAAGTCAAATATTCATGTAGTTGAACAAGCCAATTTGGACACAATTTGATTGAAAGCACCGACATATATGAACCTTCATAAGAACTTTAATTTAGTTGTGAGCATCCTACCTCTTCAAGCATCGAACCACATTCAGATGTCAAAGCAGTACGCCCCCTTGTAATGCCCCCAAATGCAGATAGTGACACACTTAATTCATAGGAACAATCCCTCATTGCAAGTAAAGTGCTTTGCAGATCCCCTTGAAGAGAAAAGTCAATGGCATTGAGAAAATAGGGGAAAGACAACTCTAAAAACATCTTGCTCCAGTTAGTGATAAATTAAGAGAACTCTAAAGAAAACCATGTTATAGATTACATGACTGCGGACTAGTAATATGTGCATTCCATGTTATAGATTAAAAGATGAATGAAATTGAGTGATTTTATTGAACATAAATACTGTGGAATTAATATATGAAATCATGCAACAATCATTTCAGCTTATGGTAGGCCGAAACTCCATCTCTTGCTTTGAGCAGAGAAAAATTCAAAGTTTTCGTTTCACAGTGACCGATTGTAACTATAGTTCCACGAGCTTGGTCCAAGTAGACCATCAAGTTAAAGAGCTTGATCTTATCACAATTAATCAGCTTAAGATTTTAGGTAGGCACATATTGAACTACATCCAAAATAGTATCATAAAAAGTCATCTTACCTGATGCTGACTTAGCTTTAACAGAAGCAACACAGAGTTCGTTAGTTGCAGAGAATAAACTACTTGAAGCCGCCTCCATGTTGGTCTGTGCAAGTTTCCATTCTTGTTCAGTATCTGATGCATAAAAGACAAAAAGACGATGTTTGCCAATGAGAAGCATGCAATACCACTAGCAATGCACTCTTGTCATTTATAAAATAGAGAACATATAGATTTGAGCCTTCATTATTTTTAAAAATTCAATTACCCAGATTAAAGTCTGGGTCGGGTTGAGACTTACGATTAAAGGAATGATAAGTAACGTCCAAGTTTGTCAGAGCGTTTAAGTAAGCTTGCTGCCAGGTCCTGCCATCTGCAATGCTCCTCGATGGATAAAATTCTTCTGAAGTCTGGAAAAATCCATCTCTTGATAATTCAAACTTCAATATGGAGATGCAAAGTTTCATCACATCTGATGCCTTTTCTCGAACTTCACATATTAACTGTTGGCGCCTCATTAGATGATCATGAAATTCCTGAGGTATTCCTGGATTCCTTGCCAAAGCATTTCCAGCAGAGGTTGAACTTGCACCTCCACAAGCCCAGTTCATAGCTCTCTCAAGCTGCCCTTCTGCTGTGACAGAAGTTCTCTCACAAGCTTGCAGGCCCTCTAGAGCTCTAGCTATTTTTGCAATCGATGATTGAAAATTTTCGAGCAATTGAGGTCTGCTGATGTTTAGAAGAACTGGAAGGAGTCTAGCATCACTTGAAAGATATTTATGAGATATCAGCCTTCTCTTTTGCAGAATATTAGCATTTATATCATGCATCCATTCAATCTGAACAATTTCAAGGCTGGTCTTAAGAAGAGCCTCCTTCAACTCACTCACCTGCCTCTTCATGAGGGAAGCAGCTGATTTTGCTGCTCTGACAGTTTCATGTGCATTGCAGTACTCCTCAAGCATGATTTGCACATTTCTTACAGCTGCAAAGTTGTTACTTCCTTGATCACAAGTAAGATCTTCTGTTGACTCTGTCACTTGTTTCAAATATTCACTTTCTTTTTCTAACCTTGTTATTAAAACAGGCGCAACTTTCTCTTTCAAGTACTGCTCAACATTTTCTTGCAGCTGAGATTCAAGTTTTTTCTTCACTATATTTACAAGTTGATCAAATCCCAAACTTTGATCAGCTTGTAAAGCTATATTTTGTGTGCAGGAATCAAGGAAAGAGTCCACTATATAAACCTTCCACACAAAGAAGGCATGATTGCTCCATATGCCAGGAAATTTCCAAATATATTCAGATAGCTGGCATCCTGAATTAAATAAATTTTTTAGGTGAGAAATCCTAGTTGAACCAGATTCAACAGGTGCCCCAAGCAACGACAATTCTCGATCAACTGCTTCCAACTCAGAGAAGGGCTGCATTAGTGCAGCCATAAGAGCTCTGCTTCTGAAAAGATGTAGTTCCTCATCATGTTCATGAGAGATCATAGATTGCAGATTCCGTTCCAAAGAAACCAGAGAACTTCTAATGGCAGTTTCTTTCTGTATAAGAGATGAAATCCGGACGTCCTTCTGGTTCCAACCTTGGTGGAGCTTGTCAAGTTGGGCTCTACATGCTTCTTCTTGAGAGGCTAATTCCTCAGCCTCTTCCCAAGATAAGTGGTCTCTACCCTTAACAGCAGCTTCTTCAAGAGCCAACTGCTGCTCAGTGATGTGACCAACCTTAACAAAGTAATTCTGCTCAAGCTCAGCTAAAGAAACTCTCTCTAATTCAACCTCAATAAGCTGCTCTAATGCTGTATCTATGGATCTCCTGATTTGCGAGAGTGATGCAAACACATCCATGATTTCTGTATTGAACAAAATGACCGATCTGATGACCTCTGGTAGAACAACTTCAACCATTTGTCCAACCAAATTTTTACAGGAGAGCAGACTGGTTTTAAAAATTGAAGTCCAATTACTATCAAATAAAGATTCAGAAGTGTCAACAACTGTATCAATACTCCTATAATCCATGCTGACATACTGCTGAAGCTCATTCAGAAACTTTGCCACTAGCATGCATTTTTCTACTTGCTCCTCAAACTCAGAGAAAAAAGTTCCAAGGTCAGAGCACAATATCATGTCCGTGTGTCTTCTCCTAGTGAAATGACTCAAGTTATTGAGTATTTTATGTTTAACATTATTATAAAGAGAACTGAAAGCTGCTTTCAAAACTGATAGAACTTTTTCCTTGGTCTCTTGAAAATTTCCGTGTAAAACGCCATCTTGTGAGCCTCTGTGAACTGAAGATCCTAACTGACCAGCATCCTCTTTCCTCTCAAGACCAGCAGACTCCATGTAGTTCTTGAAAGCAGACAATAGACTATTTTTAGCTCTTAATTCAGTTTCAGGACCAATTGAGTTAATGAGCTCTGCACACTCTTCTTCCATTCTCGCTATTTCTGCTGCATACTGACCCACTTTTAGGCAAAGATCATCATATCTATTTTTAACAGAATCAATATCATCAGCATGTGGCTTTCCAATAAGTTCAGCAGCCTGTCTTCGGCTGAGCGATAGAATGTCAGAGGACAGCGTATTTATTGCAAGTTGAAGAACTTGAGCCCAACCATGGACTGGACTGGAGGTGTGGTAGTTGATTGGCAAGATCCGTTGCAAAGACAGAGAATATGTTTGGATTGTTGATATTGCTGAAGAAAGTCCATGATCCAGCTCAGCTACTAAGTGAGAAACTTCTCTATCTATATCATTGCACTGAGCTTGGGTGGGTTCAGGGACAACTGTCAAAGGAACGCCAGCTACTAGAACAGCAGATACAAGAGATAGAGATTCCTCTTTACCAGTCAGTTGTATGCAGGCTCTAATATCTGGGATCGAACTGCTTCTTAGAGCATCAAGGGTCCTTCCATGCTGTTCAATCCAAGTTGTTGCTTCTTGAGCTTTCTCCATTACCACAACTTGAGCTTGTGCCAATTCTCGAGCCTGCATTTCAAGAGAAGCCCGGATACTCTCTGAAGTAGAAGTAGTGTCAGCAACAAGTGACTTTGCAGATGTCTCACGTAGAACAAGGCTAGATCTCTCTTGGTCAGCACGACGGTAAAGACCAGAGACAACTTCATATTGATTCATGATGTTTATAAATCTCTGCAAATCAGTACAAAAAGCATTAAACTAAGTTCATTTTAACTAGAAACTAAATTCCATCACTAGCAGAAGGAAGTTGACTACATACCTCAAGACCAGATTCAACAGCTGGTAAGGTAGACAGTAGAAGGTCATGATGCTCCTAGATAAAGAAAACAAAAGAAAAATCATTAATTGAAAATACTGATTCATGTAACACTCTGATTGCATTATCTTGCATGTATTTACAGTTTGCCTTACGCTTAACATCATAATGAGAAGGCAAAAAGAGATCCCACAGTTAAACATCAATCTATTATATTAAATGATCTACATTCTGGGTGTTTTGCACGTCTTATTAAGATATAAAACTTAGATTTACTTCACCACTTAAATAACCAAGATATACTGTAAAATGTGGAATTCTTATGTGATTTTTTTCAAACGAATTTATACAACTAGACAGGGTGTCTAGCGACCTTTTTTATTAATACAAGTAAAAAATCCTCAATGGAAAAGTACAAGCGTGCAAAAAATAATACTCCCTCCATTTCAATTTGTTTGCCTGATTTTGACTTGACACGGAGTTTAAGAAACTAAAGAAGACTTCTGAGATCTTGTGGTCTTAAACTAAAGATATGTGGAATGTACCAAAATGCCCTTCAATCTTGTGCTTTTAAATATGCTAAGTGGAAAGTAAGAATTAAGAGTTGCCAAAAAAGGAATGAGACATTTTTTTAAACGGATTAAAAAGGAAAGTAAGACAAACAAATTGTAATAAATTTGGACAATTTATATGATTAAATTCCAATATTCCTACCTAACAAAATTGAAGTAATATAAAAGAAACACAAAATCATCTAAAATCTCTGTAGCAAGGAAAAGAGTACAAAAGGGTGAAGCTTTTTATGTTTTTCCTTTGATAATATGTTTAGCTCATCTAATATTCATTCTGTATTCATTTTTTATTTTTTTTGGTTTTGATCTTTTTACCTGGATTATGTATTGCTGTCTACCCAGTCTGGATTCTTTTCACTATCCTTGTCCATTAAAAAATAGAACGCACATCACTTACATTTATGTGTGGTTAATTGACTATTGTCCATATACTTATTTCATACAACACGAATTTTGAAAAAAATATAAGATTGTTGTGTGGAAGAGAGAGTAAATCATTTAACCTAACTCTAACACTCAAATTAAAGTACCTGCAGTTCCTTGATACAAAAATTTTAAATACGGAATCCTATGTAACAACTATCAATTTTTATTTACCAATTAAAATAATATAACAAAACCTCCAGAACATTGATAACTTACTTCGTGAAAATAAAAAATTCAGCTTTTCTTTTTTTCTCATGACGAATGATTCCTGAATATTTACTTTTTTAGTTTATCTTCGTGGTTTTCATTTGGATTATGTATCGCTCTCCCAGATCTGGATTGCTGTCATTATTCATCCATTAAAAAGAGACAGAAGAACAACCTTTATCACACTGTACAATTTTTTCTGCATTCTCTTAGTGTTATATCGAATACAATACCTTACAGTATCTTGAAAGAAGAATACTCAAGAAAAATAGCTGAAGAGTGAAGACAGCCTACAGAGCAATGGCTAAAAGAAGGGGCTGTGAACAGGAAAGATTTTTTCATCGAGTAGCGGCAACAAATCCACTTTGTAGAGAGGACTCAAGAAAAATAGCTGAAGAGTGAAGACAGCCTACAGAGCAATGGCTAAAAGAAGGGGCTGTGAACAGGAAAGATTTTTTCATCGAGTAGCGGCAACAAATCCACTTTGTAGAGAGGACTCAAGAAAAATAGCTGAAGAGTGAAGACAGCCTACAGAGCAATGGCTAAAAGAAGGGGCTGTGAACAGGAAAGATTTTTTCATCGAGTAGCGGCAACAAATCCACTTTGTAGAGAGGA
>JAJOOS010080014.1:0-37310 GCA_029582725.1 Solanum chiquidenum | reverse complement strand
TTAAAAAAAAGTACTACAAATCACAATAGCTAAAAATTTAAAATATTTTTAAAATCATATAAAAATTTCAATAACTTCTCAAATTCCACAATATGACATAAATTAAAATAAAAAAATATTTATATATTGGGCCCCGTGCTGGCACGGGGTCCTATATCTAGTATATAAAGGAGAGTTGAACTCCCTGATTAACTAGAGTTAGGGATATTTGTGGTTTTTCATTTATGTGTTGCTTATGTTTAATTGTACAATCAGATTCTAAGATGATACTTTATTTAAAATTACCAAAAAACCCAATTCTCATTAAAATGTACCAAATTTGTCCTTAATCTTAACCAGCTGCTAGAGTGGTAGTTTAGGTATTTAACTTTATTTTCGTGCTTTACATATTTGTACCGTGCATAAAGAATAAATTAAGTAAATTTAATTATAAAAATAACCCTTTTATTTAAGTATATTTCAAAAGTAGTGAAATTGTCTACACTTCGCGCAGCTATAAGAAATGTTTATTTGACAATAACATTTATATTCATGTTAGTATCAGATATATAGACGATGTTGATATTCTCTTCATCTGTGATACACTTTTTCATCTTTTTTTAAAAAAATTATTTTTTTCTATTTTTTAAGTGCAAACTATTTATATGTATATATTAGAATAAAATATTTACCTTGGTAAAGTAATGAAATAAGAGATCATGTCATGAAATAACAATATATTGTATTACATATTTTTTATGATCCTCTATACAAACTCTTAAAAAAAAAACTTTTGAAGTTCTTCATTGTGTCTTTATTATTAATTTTTGTTATAATTTTAAAATATTAATTAAATATTTATAAAAATTATGAAAAAGAAACATGAAAAAGTTATAACAATATTTAAGAGTAGAAGCTACAAGTTAAATGAAGAGACATGAGTTATGAATTTTATTAGACATTAATTGTACTAATAATCATGTATTAATTTTATTTTTAAAAATAAATAAATAAATGTGAAAATAATAGATAGAAATACAATAATAAACAAAAAAATAAAATAATTGGTGACTGCATAAAAAATTAAATATATTTCAAACAAAAAAAAATGACGAAAACAGATTTTTACATATAAAAAAGACATCATAGAATTAAAATTTTATTTTTAATTATTTTCTTACAAGAATAATAAAATGAAGCTCGTGATCATCATAAAAAAAATTTGAATTAAGATAGTTATATTAATTGTGCTTCATGACAAAAAAATAGAATAGTAAAGAACCAAATGAGTAGCATTGTCAACATATGTAGTTAAGTTACCTATACAAACTAAAGTTTAAAAAAAATCTAGCAAAAGTAGCTACCTTACTTATACAAGTCAAAGTAAAAAAAAAAAAATCTAACAAAAATAATCCTTACTTATGCTTCAAAAAATATTTTTCTTCTACCATCTTTCTTTGCAAGTAGATCCGCCCTCATATTTTGTGCTCCATATGTCAAACTCTTCATCATATGCTACCAATTGAATAAAAAAATAATTATGAATAAATAAAATATCATACCAATTGAAAGTGATTATACCAAAAGAAAGAAAGAAATCTAAACTATATGTAATACATCTGTAAATTATTTTTCAATTGTAATAACAATAAATAATAATCATCTCTTCAAATCTAACAAATATTGTAATCAAACTGTATTATATTCCGCAAATTGACTATTAAAGAGAACAATCACATACTAACAACACATTGTTCATTATTACAAAGTCTTTTTTAATCATACTTGCTTGGAGAATGATAATACATACATAAATAAAATATTAAGAAAGCATGTCCAAATACATAAAAATAAAAAGAGACTTTGTCACGCCTCGTTCCTACACCCTGGACGTGGCTGGCACTCGAGAACCATCGTTGGTCCCCAAGTGAACCCTTGGCTTGGTTTACTACTTAGCAGAAGAGTCACTCAAGTAAAATAGGAGCTCAATTGCAAAGATTAACTCATAAGATCTCAATAACCGATTAACTCAATAGATGTCTGAAAGTATCTAAATGAACAAAACAAACAACTCAAAGTCTTTAAAAAATTAACAAGGGAAATGGCAAAAGACTCCTCAATTACTACTGTCTATGAAGCCTCTAAATAATATGATGGATATCGGGACAAGACCCCCGACAACCTAACATGAACAAAAGAATAATGTGAAGTCATTGAGAAAGCAAGGAGGTTCACCAAAGCTAGCTAGAATGCAATGGGATCAACGAAGTACCTATTGATGACCCTGAACACCTGTATCTGCATCATAAATAAGATGCAGGTGGAATGACGTCAGTACATTGAATATACGAGAATGTAAGGGGAAAGCTAAAACATAAGCAACTAAACTGATACTCTGGGAAGACAACATCACCTCATCTCAACACAAATGTGAAAGCAAAAATAAGCGATGCAATATATAAAACTCTTAAAATTGTCATGACCCAGGGGTACCCCCTAGATATAACATGGCGTATAGAATTCTGAAGGACTCCTTACAAGCCATTTAGCTCTCTTAACATAAGAAATAGAACAATAAGAGTAAAACAATAGTCCAAGTCCAAATAATTTTATAAAGAAAACAGAAGTCTAAAACACTTGTCTCATCATAGCCTTCTAATACAATAGAATGAAATTGGGCCTAGCATATACATCATGTCCAAAAGATAAATATGTGAAAAGGAACTACAGCAATGAAAATCTGTCCTCGAAGCATGAGGGCTCACCGAAACTCGGAAATATCTCAAGTCAACCTCTAGCCACGAAACTGATGACCCTAACTGTTGGACCCTACATTTGGGGAAATGTAGACAAGAGTATGTGTTAGTATAAAACAATGTACCAAGTATGATAGTCATGCATTAAACATTTAAATGGTGCTAAAAGGGACATTTCATTTCATGACATGCAATTGACCAAGCTAGAACATGATATAAAAGAGTTAGAAAACACAAGTCATAAAAGCATGGTCAATACAAGATAACTTCATCTTTAAAACCTTTGAGCTCATATGCGATACTTCTTGAAGTAACCTTAGTTCATTATTAATGTGGGGAATTAACCTTAACCGACATAGAGACCATGTGAGCTATAATATGATCTCCCGGTGTCTCCCACACCGAAAAAGGTTGTCCTACTTGCCAAAGTAGAACCATGAACTTCTAGCTTAAGTGGATCTACTAACTAATCAACCTATAGGGCACATAGTTAAGGGATAAGGAGATTGCTACTAGAAACTCGACCTCTACTAATGGGAGAGCTTCCATCTCATCATCAATATCCTCTCGGTGCTAAGCATAAATCCCACAGAATAGTCATTTCTTACTTGATTTAATTACTCATGGAAAGGTGCCCTTGGACAACCAATCCAAGCTAGTTCATGGAAAACATGATGCACCGTTGCCAACTCATTCGGCAAGTCTAACTCATAAACAACCTTACCAATACACCTCAAAACCTGATATGGGCCTACATATCAGGGACTAAGCTTCCCCTTCTTACCAAATCTCATTACACCCTTCATGGGTGATATCTTCAAATAAACCCAATCGCTAACATTAAACTCTAGATCCATTCTTCTAACATCGGCATAGGACTTTTGCTGACTTTGAGCCGTTTTCAACCTTTCCCTTATAAGCCGAACTTTCTCCATGGATTCTTGTACCAATTCGAGACCTATTAGGGGCAACTTCACCCACCTCAAACCAATCTATAGGATACCTACACCTCCTACCATATAAGGACTCAAATGGAGTCATATCAATACTCGAGTGATAGTCGTTGTTGTAAGAAAACTCAATCAATGGAAAATGGCCATCCCAATTACCCTTAAAATCGATCACACAAGCCCTTAACATATCTTCCAAAGTCTGGATAGTACGCTCTGCTTTCCCATCGATTTGAGGATTAAAGGTCGTGTTAAGCTTAACTTTAGTGCCAAGACCCTTTTGGAATGACTTCCAAAACTGAGAAGTGAATTGGGTACCATGATCGGAAATACTGGACAAAGGCACTCCATGCAACTTTACCATTTCTATCAAGTACATCTTGGCATAGTCCTCGCCGAATAGGAAACCTTGACGGAAAGGAAATGAGCTGATTTCTTCATCAGATCTACTATCACCCAAATCGAATCATGTTGTCGTCAGGTGTGAGGCAAACTAACAATAAAGTCCATATTCAAGTCTTTCTATTTTCAATTAAGAATTCTAATATCTTAGAACAAACCTCCCGGTTTTCGATGCTCAACCTTCACTTGTTGGCAATTTAGACACTTAGCCACAAACCCCTCAATATCCTTCTTCATCCCATTCCATCATTGTACCTCCCTTAAATCATGGTACATCTTGGTAGCTCCCGGGTGAATGGAATACCGCAAACTATAGGCTTCTAACAAGATCTTTTCCCTCAAGTCATCCATATTTGGAACACATAAACGACCTTGGTATCTAAGTACACCATTTCCCCATTGGAAGAAAGCCTCAACAGATTTCTTAAGCACCACTTATTTCAATTATATCAAAATTGGATCAAGACCTTGCTTGGCTTCCACAATTGCCACAAAAGACGATTCGGAACCATTGTGAACCATAACACCACCCTTGGTGGAGTCCATTAGTTGATGACACAAACCAGGGGTACACCCTAGACGTAACATGGCATACTAGACCCCGAAAGGCCTAACACAAGCCACTTAGCATACCATAACATAAAGTAAATAGAAATGATGCCGAAATTTTAAAACTTTTCTTTACAATCGAAGTCTTTTATAAAAGCAAGTGAAAGTTTAAACTTGTCTCAATATAGCTATCTATTACAATAGTTCAATGAAAAGGGACACATTCCATACAAACATAGTCTGAAAATGAAATACTAGAAATGAAACTCAAAGCTAAACATCCGTCCTCGAATCATGAGGACTCACCACAAGCTAGGAGAATAGTCGAATCCAAACTTGAACTCAAATGGTAACTGATTTCACGTATCATGACACTTCATCCAATACTAAGTGCCAACGATTGTTAGTCAGTAATATAACCCAACTAAATGAGTTGGGGTCGAATCCCACGGGCAGTGGTACGTGGTTAAGAATCACGAGCAAAGTATGAATATGCTCAAGTCAATCATAGGAATAGACATTTACGAATAAAAGAATAATTCAAATTAGGGGTGACACAAGTGTCAAATAAGGGGGGTTTGATTGTAATTATCAACTACAACAGCAGCAAATAACACGAATTAACAAGTAATGAGATGGGTTCTTGGGATGTGATTGGATTATAGGTTAAGGTAGACAAATGGGTAATTGCAGTTGTTAGTATGTAGTTGTAAATCAGTGAATAAGCTAGACTTTAGTGGGGATAAACTTTCTCTCAAACAATTTACCTCGAATCAAGTTGGTTTCTCTCGAACACTAACAAGCAACAATTAAGAACAGCCTATGCTTTAGTCCATTCACTCTCTCGATCTGAATGTGTGGAAAAGGGTTTATGATTCACTCTCTCGAGTTGAACCCAAGACAACCCAATACCCATAGACCATCAATTCAGTAATCTTGGTTTTAAAACCTCTCTCTCGAGCAAGCCAAAAACACGAAGGTACAGTTGCATTTGCAACTACAACCCTTTAAATTAAACCACAATTTCTTATTGAAATCACCTTTAAACGGTATTTAAACTATCAATTAGCAATACCCATAAGCTAAATCAACCCATAATCACACCCCAAGAATTGGGGTTTTAGCTAGACATCATAAATAGATAAAAATTGTTACCAAATTGTGTTTCCATCAACTAGGTAAGATTAATTTTGTCTTTACAAAGGTCCAAGTTGAAGAATCTCAAACACCCACTTCCAATTTCTCCAAAAATGGAAAACTTCAATTCTTCAAAGCTAATGAAAATATTGTTTTAATACTCAGAGTTCTAACTCAAAAATTACTCTAATGAATGTTCAGAATAAAATTTGATACAAACATAATGTTTGAAAATGTATTTATAGTCGCCAAAAATATGTTGTGAAGGGCCATTTGGCGCAGTAAGTCGGGATCACCGATAAACTCGGTGATCCACCCTTTGGTCAGTTCCATCGCATTTTTGCTTTGGCCTTTAGCATCCTCAAGTTCTGTAACTTTGGGCGATCCAACACTGCATCGCGGAACCGCTCGGGGACTCGCCTACTGCTCTTTTATCTCGCCGACTTGATTTTCTCTTTCACGGCTTGGCACACTGGAACTTTAGGAGAGGTAATAGCCACTCGCCGATTCGCCCAATGGATTAGGCGATCAACAAGCCTTCTTTTCTTCGTTCTTTCAGCTGCCTTGTTCCTTTTTGCTCGTTAATGTCCATGCTTTATTCCTCAATCCAAATACCTGGAAATCAAAGATTTTACATCAGTTATTGGCACAAAATAAGCATCTGAGGACACTAAATCTATCCAAATAAAGCCCTAAATGAGTCCAAATCAAGGACTCATCAGTAATCGCCCTAATAACCAGACCCTACACTTTGGACTAGTATAAGAAAATATGGGTTTGTACAAAAATTCACCAAATATGATAGCCATGCATAAAAACCTTGAAAACATACTAAAAAGGGACATTTCATTATAAATCATGATATATGCCAAGTTTGAACATCACTATAGAGATAGTTGGAAAACACAACTCATAAACATAACCCATAGATATGTCATCATAACATAAAAGAACTACTTCATATACACCCTAAAAGTCTACTTGTGCAATGCATGAATAAGATTCCATAATCTCATCCATACTTAATAAACCTCTTAGGCAATCACAATCATACTTACCATCTTTGAATCTCATCATTAGCGTAATTCTCATAGACAAGGGAATCTCTCACCTTTAGTCAATCATAACAAGGAAGTAAACTATAGCACAATCCTATCTAAACATACATCATATATAAGAGAAATACTTCATAAGTAACCTCAAGTCACAATTGTGCAATGCATGGATAGGACCACACAATCTCACACATGCTAAGTACCACTCTTGATCACCACTCATACTTGTTATCTCTTAAAACTCTTGAACACTATGAAGTACTTCCTTAAGCACATTCTTAGTTCATTAATTGTGTTGGACTATAGGAGATGTTTCTTCAAGCATAATCTTAGTCCATTAGGTTTTAACTCTAGGAGATGCTTCTTCAAGCATAATCTTAGTTCATTACTAATCTTATTGTAGTTGCGATATGCCTTAACCGACATGAGACCACATGAGCTATCACATGATCCCTTCTGATGTTACCCACACCGTCAAGGGTTTGTCTACTTGCCTAAGGTAGAACCGGTTTGTTAGCTTAGTCGGATCCACTAGCTAACTTTCCTACGGGGCATGTAGTTATGGGATATGGAGATTGCTACTAGAAACCCAAACTCCACTATGTGAAGGTTTCCATCTCATAAGACATACTTTGGGAAATCCGAACTTTACTAGGTGAGAGTTCCCATTTTGGAAGCTCGAATTCAACTAGGTGGGAACCTCCATCTCATTCCATTATCCACTCGGTGCTAGGCCTTAATCCCAAAAGATAATTGTTAAGTCTCTACTTCGACTCAAGTTTCATGGAAAGATGTCCTTGACAGTCAATCCAAGTTAATTCACTAAATAACTCTATAGACCATGCTTAAGATTTCAATTGGAAAAATAGGGGAATTCATGGATTCTTGGTGAATTCAACATAAAACCATATAAAATCATCAATTTATCCATAATAAAACATAATTCAATCATTAAAAACGAATTTGAAAGGAATCCATGAGATTGAAGTTAAACCCTAACTTTTGGGATTTCTAGCTTTGAAATTTAGGGTTTTGAAGAGACTCCATGGATGAAGAGCTACAATGCCTTGGTGAAGAATCCCCATGAAATTGAGAAGAAACCCCTTGCTCTTTGAAACCCTAGACTCCAAATTCCTTCTTCTTTTTCCTTGAGTTCTAGTGAGAGAATATTTGGTAAAGGTGAGTTCTTTTGGGAATTTAGAAATAATGATTTGGAATCACTTAATTAAGGGTCTAATAGCTTTATATAAGTGGTCTAATTACTAATAAAATGATACCACTTAACCCCTAATTAATTCTAGAAAGTTCCCTTAACCCCCAACTTAAACCGACTTAAAGCCAAGACTACCTCGCCCACGAGACCACGCCCACATGTCATAGGTGGACCCACGAGGCGTGCTGGTCTTCCGTGGGTCATAGTCTGCAAGTGTAAATTTGGGGTCTTGACCCACGACCCCTCACCCACGGGGCGTGGGTCCATCTAATGGTTGTGGTCCCCGTTCGTGGGAAGATTGTTTTTGGCAGCTTTTTGGGTGGCTTCTAGGGTCCTCCTCAAGGACCGTTGGTTGGTCCTTGGGGAGTTGTACCTTGACATTTAACCCCTAAACCCTCTATTCTAAGTACGGTAAGTCATATCTACGACTCTAACCCTCACGTCAAACTCTAGAACCCGCACATAAGGTTCTAGTTTAGTCTACTAGTTCTCAGGTGTTACAATATCTCCCCCTTGGGAACATTCGTCCTCAAATGACGATTCTAAACACTTCTTAAAGGAAACGACTCTAGACTAGCAGCCCATCATGCATGAAACATCAAAAATAATGCACAATTCAAAGGAGGAAACTTCAACTTTGTCTCAAACAAAATCAATGCAACACAAGGAAGTAGGAACTACATCTAACAACCCATTATGCATGAAAATCAACATTTCTCATAGTCATAGGAGGAGCTACCTTCTCCAACTAAAAGCATACTCAACCTAATCCTTGAAACCATTAGGTGAACTACTCAAGAATAACATATACATATAAGGAATGTTCATCAATTTATCTCATGAAGTCAAATAGGCAACTCATACTAAATGCACTACAACATGAGGAACATAAGTCCTAAAAACTCGTTTTCTTTCTAAACATGAATTTATCAAGAACATGCATGTCATAAAGAAATCATGGAAACACATAAAACACTCATAACTCCAAAACATAATACAAGCTAAGAGGAATTGTTTGTCTCAAGCTAAAGTAGGAGTAGAATAAAGAGAAGAGGATATCGGGACACTCCACAACCTTGATATCTAAGCACACCATCTCCCCCTTGGGAGGAAACCCCTACTAAATCCTCAAGTACCACTTCCTTCAAGAAATCCTAAAAGACATAACCAAGAACTCATAATAACCATACCGGGTTCTAAAATCAATAGAGGTCTAACAATAATGCAACCCACCTTACTAAGGATAACATAAAAATCTAACAAGAAGCATCGGGATCTAATAAACATCACATCCATATGGAAACTATCAACTTACCGGTGTTTTAATTTGGAGATCTCCCTTGGTCATCTCTAGACTGGAGTGCATAGAAACGGTTTTGCTTTTGAGCATTGGGATCCGGACCACTAAGAGAAGCTTGCTTGGACTCTCTCCCTTTAGCCCTAAGTATTGGGAAATCCCTCATCTTGTGGCCATCATTACCACAACCATAGCAACCATCCTTGTTGGCTAGGCACCTACCATAATGCTTCCTTCCACACTTAGTGCAAGTAGGCTTAAGTAACACAGATTCACTATTACTCCCTCTTTGACGCTTAGGGTTAGACACCATCTCTTGGTTGTACCCATGGGTATTGGGGCAAACTTGATAAGAAAGCCTTTGTTGGGTCCTAGGTTGACCATATCCATCGGATCTAGCATTGGAGAAATTCCCATCACTGGTCCTAACCCTTTTTACCTCTCTATTCCTTTTCTTGAGTTTTGACTCCTCAATTTGTTGAGCATATACCATGAGCCTTGAGATATTCATGTCATGATGGAGAATTGTCGTATCTCATTCTTCTTCAACCAAGTTGGACACACCCGTCAAAGCCTACTCATTTTATCTCTCAAATTCGCCACCATAGATGGAGCATACTTGGATAGTTGGGTGAATTTCAAGGCATACTCCTTAACGCTCATGCTACCTTGCCTAAGGTTAATGAATTCTTCTACCTTAGATTCCCTCAACTCTCAGGAAAGAATCTATCAAGTAATGCCAATTTAAACACTTCCCAATCTATGGGACCCGATCCTACCGGCCTATTTATCTTCCATTGAGTATACCAAACTTGAGACACACTCTTCAATTGGTAAGCAGCTAAATCCACTTTCTCTACCGAAGTCACCCCCATGGCATCAAGTATTTTATAAACCTCTTCCAGAAAATCTTGATGATTCTCTCCCACTTTGGAACCAAGAAACTCGGGAGGGCTCATTCTTGCAAAATCCCTCAATCTAGAAGCTGCGGAATTCATATTAGGGTTCATCGGAGCTACAATCTCTCTATTGGCTTGGGCCGTCACGACTTGAGCCAATATTTGGAAAGACGATCTGAACTCCGCATGGATCATATTCTCAACCACGGGATCAACCGAAGCTTGGTTAACTTGAGGAGTTTGATTACCTTGAAGAGCTTCATCATGCAAATTGCTACCCTCTATTCTTATAGCGTTATCCCTTTGTGTATTCATATCCTGAAGACACAAGAGAAGGATTAGGAGAGGGACTTTATAGAGCTAAACTCTATGGAACGACTTAAGAGTAATGAAAGAAGTGTAGCTTCCTAATCATCTTATAGCGTCTCATTCATAAATGTGGTGCGCTTCACACTATGAACAAGACTCTACTAGACGTGGCTTATGAGACATCATCCTAGAATCATTCTAAACCTTGTTCTCTGATTACTATGGTTGCCACGACCCAGGGGTACACCCTAGACGTAACATGGTGTACTAGACCCCAAAAATCCTAACACAAGCCACTTAGCATACCATAACATAAAGTAAATAGAAATGATGCAGAAATTTTAAAACTTTTATTTACAATCGATGTCTTTTATAAAAACAAGCGAAAGTCTAGACTTGTCTCAATATAGCCATCTATTACAATAGTTCAATGAAAAGGGACATATCCCATACAAACATAGTCCAAAAATGAAATAGAAATGAAACTCAAAGTGACACATCCATCCTCGAATCATGAGGACTCACCACATGCTAAGAGAATAGTCGAATCCAAGCTTGAACCCAAATGGTGACCGCATTAAGAACTGGACACTATACTTGGAAAAAGTATAGGAAAATATGGGTTTGTACAAAAATGCACGAAGTATGATAGACATGCATAAAAACTTTGAAAACATGCTAAAAAGGGACATTTCATTATAAATCATGCTATATGCCAAGTTTGAACATCAATATAGAGATAGTTGGAAAACACAATTTATAAACATAACCCATATATATATCATCATAACATAAAAGAACCACTTCTGTTACACCCTGAAAGTCTACTTGTGCAATGCAGGAATATGATCCGATAATTTCATCCATACTAAGTAAACCTCTTAGACCATCATAATCATACTTACCATATTTTAATATCATCCTTATCTTAATTCTCATAGACAAGCGAATCTCTCACCTTTAGTCAATCATAACAAGGAAGGCAACTATAGCACAATCCTATCTAAACATACATCATATAAGAGAAACACTTCATAAGTAACCTCAAGTCACACTTGTGCAATGCATGGACAGGACCCCATAATCCCACCCATGCTAAGTACCACTCTTGGTCACCACTCATATTTGTCATCTCTTAAAACTCTTGAACACTATGAAGTACTTCCTTAAGCACATTCTTAGTTCATTAATTGTGTTGGACTGTAGGAGATGCCTCTTCAAGCATAATCTTAGTCCATTAGGTTTGAACTTTAGGAGATACTTCTTCAAGTATAATCTTAGTTCATTATTAATCTTATTGTAGTTGCGATATGCCTTAACCGACATGAGACCACATGAGCTATCACATGATCCCTTCTGATGTTACCCACACCGTCAAGGGTTTGTCTACTTGCCTAAGGTAGAACCGGTTTGTTAGCTTAGTCGGATCCACTAGCTAACTTTTCTACGGGGCATGTAGTTATGGGATATGGAGATTGCTACTAGAAACTCAAACTCCACTATGTGAAGGTTTCCATCTCATGAGACATATTTTGGGAAGTCCGAACTCTACTAGGTGAGAATTCCCATTTTGGAAGCCCGAACTCAACTAGGTGGGAACCTCCATCTCATTCCAATATCCACTCGGTGCTAGGCCTTAATCCCAAAATATAATTGTTAAGTCTCTACTTCAACTCAAGTTTCATGGAAAGATGTCCTTGACAGTCAATCCAAGTTAATTCACTAAATAACTCTATAGACCATGTGTCAGCAATTATCACCATCTATGTTCTAAGTATAAAGGCTCTTTAGCCTTCGGTTCAATTAGGTAAGAAAAGCCTTTCAACCCTAGAACCATTACTATGTGAGAACACATTTCATATTAAGTTCATTATGAGTTCATGAGAATAACCTGTCAATCAACCCACAACAACAACCTAATCATTAATACTTCGCTCTCAAAGTGTACTCATAGCATTTACATAGATTCTATAAGAACATGCATACATTTATAATATTGATCATGTGGGTAAACCTTCCACAATATTACTTTATAAAATTCAACATACAACTTATCTCCACTCTCAAGGCTTTACCACTCTTAGCATTTACATATATTTCATAATCATGCATAATTCTCATACATTGCCCTTCTAGGATCAAAAGAACACATTCTATCAACACATCTAGAATTCACTACTTTAGGCATGGATAATAACTCATAATTCAAGTAATTCAATTACTACATGCACAATTCTATAACATTCTCCTTACACCAATCAATACCCACACTTTGAGATCTAAATTGGAAAAATAGGAGAATTCATGGATTCTTGGGGAATTCAACATAAAACCATATAAAATCATCAATTTATCCATAATAAAACATAATTCAATCATTAAAAATGAATTTGAAAGGAATCCATGAGATTGAAGTCAAACCCTAACTTTTGGGATTTCTAGCTTTGAAATTAGTGTTTTTGAAGGGGCTCCATGGATGAAGAGATGCCATACCTTGGTGAAGAATCCCCAAAAAATTTAGAAGAAAACCATTTCTCTTTGTAACCCTAGGCTCCAACTTCCTTCTTCTTCTTCCTTGAGTTCTAGGGTCCTCCTCAAGGACCCTTGGTTGGTCCATTGGTGAGTCGTACCTTGACGTTTAACCCCTAAACCCTTCATTCTAAGTAAGGAAATTTATATCTAAGACTCTAACCCTCACGTCAAACTCTAGAACCCTCACATAAGGCTCTAGTTTTGTCTACTAGTTTTCGAGTGTTACCGTTGAACACCTAATCGAGCTAATTTATGAACATCTCAAACTAACTCTTTAATTTCTTCTTCAATATGAGAACCACTACCCATAGATAACCGACTAAGAGTGTAACGACCTGTTTCCATCTTTATAGAAAAACCAACGAGGAAAATATTTTGGCCGAAAAACTTTTTCGTAGTAACTTGAGAATTCCTAGCCTAGTCCAGATTTGGATGAAATCGGAGTCAATGAGTTCTAGGAATATCTGGTATAGTATGAGAGATCTAATTATGAATTTTATTACATGAGTGGATACCTAAGATGTTAAGGAACCCGTATGACTTTCCAGAATTGAATTCGGGCTAGTAGAATTCCCGAAACTAATAGTAGCATGAACGGGTAGTTTCTGAGTGTCATGGGATGAAGATGTGTTGTTAAATGAGGGTTTGGAACTCTTAAATCGAATCATTGTGTCTGTGCAAACTGCCAAGGTGGGAATATTCCCTCCAGGGCAGGACCATTATGGCGGGATAGTGGTCGCCATAGCGGGCCAATCACTAATTAAGTCAATAATAAAACCCCAAAATGCTATTTTTCTGCAATTTTCGGTTTTGAGAGCTAGGGGACGACCCCAGCCGAGTTCTTGATAATTTTCCACGAAATTTGGTGCTAAAGAACCTCCCCAATTCCGTTTTTCGATCCGTAGAACGTAAAATCTTGATTTTATATCATTGGGGGAGGGTTTTGAATGGTTTTGGCTGGTGAAAAAAGCCCTAGTTGCACCTTAGGATCATAATTTGGGTCTTGGGTTATTGGGTTTGTCATAATCTAGGTAAATTAGACCTTAATTATTGATCCCCGTATTGAATTGTTGTTTGTAGACCTAGAGCAAGTGAAAAGAATCTAGAAAGGGAAGAATCAAGTTTCTTAGGAGGATTCAAGCTTTGTTCGAGGTAAGTGATGGTTGTGATTTCATGTTGGTGTGATGTATGTTAGTATTTACTTCATAATAATGCAAGTATGTATGCAACTATTGCACTTTTTATCACACTAATCGTAAGTGACTATGAATGAATGATTGTATGATATGAATCAACACTTGATTGTAAGATTATGAGAAAGTACATTGTGAATATGATTGTGGCTTGTTGAAATATATTAGGTGTCACGTTCGGTTAACTAACTTGGATCGGGTGCCACATTTCGGCGCACATATGGGATCGGTTGTCACGTCTGGCACACTAACTTGGATCGGGACCACGTACTGGTACACTAACCATTTGGGTATGGGTTCCATGAGAGTACCATTGACTTGTTAAATAAATGTATTTTAGAATGTGGAATTGTTCGTTGATCCTGAAATGATGACTAATATTGTTTATGTTTAGTATATGCTTGTTTTATTATATTGTGATAACTTGCATGTGTTTCACTTATTGGGATAGCCGCGTGATCCTACCAGTACACTGTGGTTGTATATTGATACTGAACTTGCTCTTTCTTTGTTGAGTACAGGGCATCTTAAGGCGGCTATTGACAGACCTCATTTAGAAGACCAGTGATCGATTCAAATTCCAAGGTGAGCCAGTTCTTCCAAGCTGCCATGAGTTCTCTATGTTTTAGTCCACTCTTTTCGTACTCAAACGTTCTAGTTAGTTATTCGTATGTTTAATTGGGTTGTACCCATTCCCTTTAGATTTATTTCCTTGTTAAAGTTTTGGTACATTGACTTTCAGGTTCTTGGCATTATTTCCGCAAATGTTTTGATTGACTTTTGTTGGATTTTATGGTAACTCCCTATTTTACCTTTTCTTAGATATTTAAACCTGCTTCCGTATCTTTAAATGCCTTAGTTTTTGCTTGAGTTGTTCAATTTGGGTTGTAGTAATGGTTCTCCCACCGGAAGGTTAGTGTGGGTGCCAATAACGACGGTCTAGGTTGTGACAAAGTTGGTATCAGAGCCCTAAGTTTGTTGATCTCGGTGTACCAAAATAAGTCTAGTAGAGTCTTGCGGAAGGGTACAGAGACGTCCGTAATTTTCTTCGAGAGGCTATAGGACTTTAGGAAATCTCTCTGTTTTCTTTTATCTCCTTTCGTGCTATAACTTGGATCCAATTGGTATTTGGTGTTCCAAATTGGTATCTAATCGCCTTTACTCTTCTATCCGTAGATGGTTAACACTAGGTTCAATGGCTTCAGGCACGTAGCTCCCGTCAATGCGCTAGCTGAGGAATCTGTAGAAATAGTTTGCGGTCTAGGCAGGGGTAGAGGAAGAGCAAGGGGCAGAGGCCGAGGGAGGGTAGCACCTACTAGGGATGGCGCTCCGATTAAGAATGCTCCCAGAAATGAGAATCCTCATGTGCATTATGAAGAAATAGAGGAGAATGTTGAGGTTGAGGATGAGGAGAATGTTGGACAATAAAAAGAGGTGCAGGCTGAGACTACAAGTATTCCTCCCCTAGACCCAGTGTTAGCTCAACAGATCGTGTCATTCCTGAAAGAATTGGTTGGTCCTGGAGTGCTTCCCTCAATTCAAGCAACTCAAGCTCCCGCCAATCCCCCTATTGCTATCATTGTCCCCAAGGTGGGTGGAATTGTAGGTAATGATGTTTACTTTCATCCTTTGTTGGGTCTTGTTATGACTGGTAATGAACACGAGATGTTGATTAAGTTCTTGAAGTTGAAACCGCCTGTATTCCATGGTTCCGAGAGTAAGGACGCCTATGAGTTCATTTTAGATTGGTATGAGAGGCTTCATAAGTTGGGAATTGTCCATCAGCATGGGGTAGAGTTTGTGATCTTTTAACTTCAAGGTGAGGCTAAGCAGTGGTGGAGGGATTATGTGGAATGCAGATCTACCCCCACTCACTTGGACCTAGTTTCATGCTCTGTTCTTGGAAAAATATGTGTCTCGGACTTTGAGAGATCGTAAGAAGGATGAGTTCATTGCTTTGGAGCAATGTGGTATGTATGTGGCTGCTTATGAGGCTAAGTTCCATGCTTTGTCTAGATATGCTATGCAATTGGTGACTACTGAGGAAGAGAGGATCCGCCTATTTGTTAAGGGACTAAATACTGAGTTGCTGGTATTGTCTGTTCATATGACCTCTGCAGGAAAAAGCTTCAATGAGGTAACAGGTTTTGTAAAGAAAGTGGAGGGGTGAGGTGAGACGGTCAGGCTAAGACATTGACAAAGAAAGATAAGAATACAGGTAACTTTTAGGGTTCTTACTCCAGAGGTTCAGGGAGGCCGACACTTGCAGCCCGGCCAATTCAGTCCGCTATGCCCGTTTATATAGGTAATTACTCTGGAACTCCACCTCAAAATTTGATTCAGGAAAGCTAGGGTGCCGCACCTTCGACAGGCAGCAGGCCATCCTTCGATCGCACATTTTATAAATATAGAGAACCAGGTCATATGCGTAGACATTGTACTCACCCACGTATGTTGGATTTCATGCAGCAACAGACTAGAGCAGTAGTGCTCGCAGGAATTGGTAATAATGGTCAAGGGCGTCCACAGGGTGGGTGTTGCTCTCAATAACACACGCAAGTGTACACAGTCGCGCAGGTAATATAGTGGCTCTTAAAAGAACCAGATTATCGAACCCAAAAAACTTGTCAATTAACTATTTTTACTAAATTATACTTATCTAATTATTTATTTACGAGAGCCAAAAGAGAATAATCCAAAAACAAAATAATAAAATTACTTACAATAGTTGGAAAATCCCAGGGCTGCAGCATGTATTGGATTTCATGTATCATATTTTTAGCTTAGAATTAATTTTAGTTCTCAATTATTGGTTTATAGAGTTGAGAGTATGGTCTGAGTGGTTCTCCCCTCGCCGCCTACCCCAGTTAGCCATCTAACTACATCATTGAGCGGGGATAGATAAACTAACTGGCGAGCATTTATATTTCATCCTATTTCTTAACTAAGCAAGGTGTTCGTTTGGGCGTCACTCCTGAACACTAATCACCTCAATCTAATGGGTGGACCGAGCTCTCTATATTCTCTGGTCTATCTAATCCCTCATCGTTCGATTTTAAGATTAGACACTAGATTTATTTTATGGTGATCAAGCACAAAATACTAAACCAAGAATATAAAAGTAACTTATAATGACAATCAAGAATTAATTCAAACACCTTAAATAATCAACATTGAATCCGTAGCTACAGCCCCAGAACAAAAGCTTTAGCTACTAATATCTAGGAAAACAAGAAGAAGAAAAGAACCCTAAAAATTATTGACAACTTTATACTTTGATACCCTCTAATTGATCTTCACCTTTGCCTCCTCCTTACTCTCTATTGGTTCACCCAATAATTATTTTATGAACTATTTATAGATGTAGAAAACCTTAATTAACATAATTGAATCCAAAACAAATTGGAAAATCAAAACCAAGCGGAATAAGAATTCCTTTTCTTTTCTGCTTGAAACAGTGCACTGCGCCGCCTCAATTGTTTGGTAATGCTTCACGTGGCAGCTGGTGCGCCTTGCCTTCTGCAATTTGTAACATATATGGAATATTATTATTATATTAAAATTAATTCATTAAGTTGTCTGCTTGATTTCGTTTTTCAACCTTTCATATTTAATTCGTTTTAGCTTCAAACTTCTTCAACTTTACGTCAATTTACTCCTACAAATAAAATACATTATTTAGCACAATTTATAAAATTAATGCTCAAAAAGGACAGATATAAATAATAAATGTGAGGCAAATAATGATTAAAAATATATATTTTTGACCTCACATCAACACCCCACACTTAAACTTTTGTTCGTCCTCGAGCAAACATTAAAGTTCATTTCAAAAATCATTCTAGGAATGTCATCACTTTGGTTAATACAAACAATTATGCCATATACCAATTTTAAAACAACAAGTACTCTTCTCAATCATTATGCAAGACATCCAAATAAACAACAAACATCTAACCTCCTAACCTCAAGGAATGACTTTGAACTCATCAATTTTAAGCTTGCTCCCTTACTCTCATCAAAGAAAGTTAATAAAATCACTTATCCATCATGAAACAAGTGCCCTCACAAGAAGAAATAGTACACACACTCAATTCAAAAGATTGAATACAAATTAAGGACTTCATATCAAGAATAACTCTCACGCTCACAAAGAAAATTAACATGTATGCACAAAGAACCATATGCTTTCCCACTATGGACATCTCCACTAATTAAGCATGTTTGAACAGAATAAAATAGGACTTTAACGGGTTGTAATGTAGGCTAGGGGACGGGTAGGAAAACTATATAATAGTGACTTACACTTCCTTAAGCACTTTGCACTTTAAGACTTAATCACCCATTATTTTCTTCTCTTTATTTTCAGCCCCTTCTTCAACAATTATTTCACAAGTAATTCTCATCATTTCAAAAATGCTTCAATCTTTTTTCTTTTTTTCTCTTTCGTTTTTTTTTTAAAACTTATTTTTCCTTATAATAGTCACCCTCAACTTACATATTTTATATGCGTTAAGGTGCACGATGTCCTTGGAAGGACCAGGACCATCATCAAGGAAAAAAAATTTCATGTCGCATTCTTTCAAAGATGGCTTTTTAAACACTTTGTAGCTATCATTGATCACCTTTTACACTCAACCATCCCTTTTCTTCAGAATTGATAATTAAAATAAGTCTATGCTATAATGCTCAAGGAACCAAGGTGCAAATACTAAGGATTCAACAAAATAGTCAAGGGGAAAATATGGCTACCAACAAAAGGCTACAGGCTCAAAAGGGCTAACTAGTGATATAATATCTGAAAAAGCTAAAATTTACAAGACAAATCAAAGAAAGCCTAATATCGTCTCCTAAACAAAACAACACTTTTTATTTCGCTTCAATAACATGCAGGGCAAGTTCTAGACTAAGATGCAAAACATGGAATAAATAAATTCTCACCACACATGGCACAAGTATCAATCAAGATGGATCAATTCCACTTCTAAGAGAGACATGATCATAACAAACAACAAAATAAAGTAAATTATATACAAAGTCACAACCATGAGTTTCGGTGTTAAAGAATCTGCAAAAAAATCTATCAAGCATTCACAAGAAAGTACTACTAAAAAATTAGACATAAATAGCAAGTATCACACCACTCAAAAAGGCTCTTTTCTTTTCTCTCAAAAAAAAAAATAAAAAAAAAATTATTCCTAAAAAAATAAAAGACGCTCGGTTCAAAGGGACTATCCTCAGGAAAAGAACCGAAAACAAAAGCCAAGGAACCCATCCTAAAAAAATAAAAGACTCAATAAAATAATAAAAAACTAGGAATTTATTCCTCCACCCCACACTTAAAAAGATGCTATGTCCCCAAAGCATCAAATAAAATTTAAAACAAGGGTTACAAAAACTCCCTGAGGCCTTTAAGCCTAGCTAGTAGCATGTTCTCTTTATTTTCATCAAGGATCGTCACCCTACACTTAACCTCAAACGTGCTCCTTAGTTCCAAATTTTGGATACTCAGAATTCTCCAAAACCTGTAAAAACAACACAAAAAAATGACGGAAAAAAAAAAGAAAAAGTTACACTATAAATTGGGTTGCCTCCCAATAAGCTCTTAATTTAACGTCGCGGCACGACACAAATAAATTTACCACTTTTCTTTCCACTTTGAACTTATGAATTTTACCCTTAACTTTGCATCTATTTTTCTACTCCTCTCAAGGGGTGGTGGTATAAAGATAAAAGAACCAAGTAATATATGTCGCATCTTGCACTTCTTGGCCCTTAGGTGAGGAATGTCGTTTTGTCTATGTGGACTAAAAAACTTTAGGATGTAGGGGCCTTGTACCTCATCTATACACTCATCCATTAGTTCAGATGATATAGAAAAGTGTTTTGAATGAGATTCAAATTGCCTCAACTCCAAAGCAATATCATTTACAACATTCTCACTTTTGTACTCTTTCTCAACATCGATATTAAGGAATAAGGTATAGTTGAATGGTTGGAATTCCTCTTGGTTCTCCACTAGTTGGTCATCATTCACGACAATTGGTAATTGAGCATCAGACGCCTCAATCTTTTTGTTCAAGTGAGTCTCCAAGTCATGAATATCTTAACCAAATTGATCTATTTCTTGTGTGAGCTCAACTCTTCCTTCAATTAGTTGGGTTGTCATGTATGTCAGACCATCACGGATAGACTCGTGAAACTTTAGAAGTTGAGTTTGTTCTTGTAGCCAAGGTTGACTCACTATCTCTTCTTCTTCATAGCTTTCTCTTTGTTGGGCTGCAATCTCTTCTAATTCAGCCAGGGCTGTAATTTCTAATTGAATAGCGTCAAGCTAATACAGAAATTTCATGAATGCTTTGTGCCCTTCTGTGCATTCAAATATTTGTTCAGCGATTTTTGAATTAACTTTGTCCAACATGTCTATACATTCAAGCGCCTCTTGTTTTGCATTCTCTGCTTCATCGCCCCTACCAACATCACAAGTAACAGAAGAATCATAATTGGGGTTCGGGGGAAGGGATTAAGATTTAGGACAACCATTCCAATGAATATACTGACGACCACATATATGACATAAAGGACTTTAATCACCCAACCACGATATATCCCAATCATCCATATCAACAAGAGTACCAAATTATTCAAAAATAATAATAATAATAATTGTTGAAAACAAAACTAATTAAAAAAAACAAAGAAAGAAATAAATAAATAAAAATAAAAAGTATAACCTAGAAGAATAGTTAATTTCAAAGTCGCCGGCAACGGCGCCAAAAACTTGTTGCTCTCAATTGCACACGCAAGTGTACGCGGCCGAGCAAGTAATACAGTGGCTCTTAAAAGAACCAGATTATCGAACCCAAAGGACTTGTCAATTAACTATTTTTACTAAATTATACTTATCTAATTATTTATTTACGATAGCCAAAAGAGAATAATGCAAGAACAAAATAATAAAATTACTTACAATAGTTGGAAAATCCCAGGGCTGCAGCATGTATTGGATTTCATGTATCATATTTTTAGCTTAGAATTAATTTTAGTTGTCAATTACTGGTTTATAGAGTTGAGAGTATGGTCTGAGTGGTTCGCCTCTCGCCGCCTACCCTAGTTAGCCATCTAACTACATCATTGAGCGGGGATAGATAAACTAACTGGCGAGCATTTATATTTCATCCTATTTCTTAACTAAGCAAGGTGTTCGTTTGGGCGTCACTCCTGAACACTAATCACCTCAATCTAATGGGTGGACCGAGCTCTCTATATTCTCTGGTCTATCTAATCCCTCATCGTTCGATTTTAAGATTAGACACTAGATTTATTTTATGGTGATCAAGCACAAAATACTAAAACAAGAATATAAAAGTAACTTATAATGACAATCAAGAATTAACTCAAAAACCTTAAATGATCAACATTGAATCCGTAGCTGCAGCCCCAGAACAAGAGCTTTAGCTACTAATGTCTAGGAGAACAAGAAGAAGAAAAGAACCCTAAAAAGTATTGACAACTTTATACTTTGATACCCTCTAATTGATCTTCACCTTTGCCTCCTCCTTACTCTCTATTGGTTCACCCAATAATTATTTTTATGAACTATTTATAGATGTAGAAAACCTTAATTAAAATAATTGAATCCAAAACAAATTGGAAAATCAAAACCAAGCGGAATAAGAATTCCTTTTCTTTTCTGCGTGAAACAGTGCACTGCGCCCCTCAATTGTTTGGTAATGCTTCACGTGGCAGCTGGTGCGCCTTGCCTTCTGCAATTTGTAACATATATGGAATATTATTATTATATTAAAATTAATTCATTAAGTTGTCTGCTTGATTTTCTTTTTCAACCTTTCATATTTAGTTCGTTTTAGCTTCAAACTTCTTCAACTTTACGTCAATTTACTCCTACAAATAAAATACATTATTTAGCACAATTCATAAAATTAATGCTCAAAAAGGATAGATATAAATAATAAATGTGAGGCAAATAATGATTAAAAATATATATTTTTGACCTCACATCAACACCCCACACTTAAACTTTTGTTCGTCCTCGAGCAAACATTAAAGTTCATCTCAAAAATCATTCTAGGAATGTCATCACTTTGGTTAATACAAACAATTATGTCATATACCAATTTTAAAACAACAAGTACTCTTCTCAATCATTATGCAAGACATCCAAATAAACAACAAACATCTAACCTCCTAACCTCAAGGAATGACTTTGAACTCATCAATTTTAAGCTTGCTCCCTTACTCTCATCAAAGAAAGTTAATAAAATCACTTATCCATCATGAAACAAGTGCCCTCACAAGAATAAATAGTCCACACACTCAATTCAAAAGATTAAATACAAATTAAGGACTTCATATCAAGAATAACTCTCACGCTCACAAAGAAAATTAACATGTATGCACAAAGAACCATATGCTTGCCCATTATGTACATCTCCACTAACTAAGCATGTTTGAACAGAATCAAATAAGACTTTAACGGGTTGTAATGTAGGCTAGGGGACGATAGAAAAACTATATAATAGTGACTTACATTTCCTTAAGCACTTTGCACTTTAAGACTTAATCACCCATTATTCTCTTCTCTTTATTTTCAGCCCCTGTTTCAACAATTATTTCACAAGTAATTCTTATCATTTCAAAAATGCTTCAATCTTTTTTCTTTTCTCTTTTTTTTTTTTTTTTTTTTAAACTTAGTTTTCCTTCATAATAGCCACCCTCAACTTACGTATTTTACATGCGTTAAGGTGCACGATGTTCTTGAAAGGACCAGGGCCAATTGTTCTGCGTGAAACAGTGCACTGTGCCACCTCAATTGTTTGGGAATGCTTCACGTGAAGCCACGTGGCAGCTGGTGCGCCTTGCCTTCTGTAATTTGTAACATATATGGAATATTATTATTATATTAAAGTTAATTCATTAAGTTGTATGCTTGATTTCCTTCTTCAACCTTTCATATTTAATTCATTTTAGCTCCAAACTTCTTCAACTTTACGTCAATTTACTCCTACAAATAAAATACACTATTTAGCACAATTCATAAAATTAATGCTCAAAAAGGACAGATATAAATAATAAATGTAAGGTAAATAATGATTAAAAATATATATTTTGGACCTCACATCAGTGAGCGAGGAGGAAATCAGCGAGGTCGTGGAGGTTGGGGTAATGGTAACGCAGGCAGAGGTACAACGCAGCCAGGCAGGAAGTCGCCCATCATGATGATAGGGCTCAGTGTTATGCCTTTCCGGGCAAGACCGAAGTGGAGGCGTCTGATGCAGTGATCACAAGTATTATTCTTGTCTTTGACCGGATGGCTAATGTGTTATTTGATCCGGGTTCTACTTATTATTATGTGTCCGTTCAGTTTGCCTTGGGATTTGATATGATTTTTGATATACTTGATACCTCCATCCATGTTTCTACCCCAGTTGGAGAGTCGGTCATAGTAACCCATGTCTATCGTGCTTGTCCTATCTTATTTATGGGTTTTCAGACTTGGACTGATTTGGTGATTTTGGATATGAATGACTGTGATATAACCTTAGTCATTACTTGGTTGTCCCTCTATTATGCTGTGTTAAATTGTAATACTAAGTTTGTGACTCTAGAAATTCTGGAAAGGGAAAAGTTAGAGTGGGAAGGGGTGTACAAGCCTAAGCTAGCTAAGATCATATCCTCCATTCGGGATAGGAAACTGGTAGGGCAGGGTTGTTTGGCTTATTTGGCTCATATTTGGGATGTTGAGGTTGGGTCTCCATCTATTGAGTCTGTTCCTGTGGTGTCAGAATTTAGAGAAGTGTTCCTACTGATTTGCCTGGAATGCCTCCGGATAGAGATATAGATTTCTGCATTGATTTGGAACCTGGTACCCGCCCTATTTCCATCCCTTCATATCGCATGGCTCCGATAGAATTCAAAGAGCTTAAGGCTCAAATCCAAGAACTACTTGATAAGGGTTTCATCTGTCCTAGTGCTTCCCTATGAGGTGCTCCTATCTTGTTTGTTAAGAAGAAAAATGGTAGTATGAGGATGTGTATAAATTATCTATAATTAAATAGGGTCTCTATTCGAAACAGGTACCCATTGCCTCGAATAGATGATCTTTTTGATCAATTGTAAGGCGCATCAGTTTTCTCTAAGATTGATCTAAGGTCTGGTTACATCAATTAAAAATTAGTCTTGAGGATGTGCCCAAGATGGCGTTTAGAACCCGCTATGGGCACTACGAGTTTCTAATTATGTCGTTTGGGTTGATTAATGCGCCTGCAGCCTTCATGAGTTTGATGAATGGGGTGTTCAAGACATTTCTTGATTCATTTGTTATAGTATTTATTGATGACATCTTGGTTTACTCGAAAAGTGAGAAAGAGCATGTCGACCATCTTCGTATTGTTATGGGTGTTCTTAGGAAACAAAAGTTGTATGCGAAATTTTCTAAGTGTGAATTTTGGTTGACTTCGGTTGCCTTTTTGGGGCATGTAGTTTCAAAAGAAGGGGTAATGGTAGATCCCCAAAAGATTGAAGCGGTTAAGAATTGGGTTCTGTCTAGCTCTGTGACTGAAGTTAGGAGTTTTGTGGGGCTCGCTAGCTACTATCGTTGGTTTGTAAAGAACTTTGCTTCTATTGCCACGCATCTGACAGTGTTGACCAAAAAGGAGGTACCCTTTGAATGGACTGAGAAATGTGAGGATAGCTTTCAAAACCTCAAAACCCTTTTAACCACAACACCTATTCTAGCACTACCGCTGGAAGGTAAGGATTTTATTATATATTGTGATGCTTCCCATTTGGGTTTGGGTACTGTGTTAATGCAGGATAAGAATGTTATAGCTTATGCATTGCAACAATTGAAGGTGCATGAGAGGAATTACCCAACACATGATTTAGAGTTGGCAGCGGTAGTGTTCGTTCTTAAGATCTGACGACATTACCTTTATGGTGTCAAGTGTGAGGTATTTACTGATCATCGTAGCTTGCAGCATATGTTTACTCAAAAGGATCTGAATTTGAGACAGTGAAGGTGGATGGAGTTATTCAAGGATTATGATGTGACTATCCAGTATCATCCGGGTAAGGCTAATGTAGTGGCAGACGCGCTAAGTCGAAAGGCGGTGAGTATGGGTAGTCTAGCTTGCTTGAGTGTATCCAAGCGAACTTTGGCGAAGGAAATTCATACCTTGGAGTCTAAGTTCATGCAATTGTGCATCTCAGAAAAAGATGGGGTGGTAGCTAGCATTGAAGTAAGGGCCACGGTCATCAAGGAGATCAAGGCCAAACAGTTTGATGATGACAGTTTGAATGAGCTTAGAAAAAATACAACGTCTGGTAAGGCACAAGAGACCACTCTTAATGCGAAAGGTGTGCTCAGTTTTAAAGGGAGGATTTGTGTTCCTCGAGTAGATGACTTGATTCATAAATTGTTGACCGAATCCCATGGTTTGCGATATTCCATTCATCCGGGTGTGACCAAGATGTACCGAGATTTGAAGTGACTTTATTGGTGGCCTGGAATGAAGAAAGATATAGCGGAGTTTGTGGCTAAGTGTCAAAATTGCCAACAAGTGAAGTATGAACATCAAAGGCCTACAGGGTTGCTTCAGAGAATGCCAATTTCGGAATTGAAGTGGGAAATGATAGCTATGGATTTTGTGGTTGGTCTTCGCAAGACTTTGGGAAAGTTTGATTCTATTTGGGTATTGGTTGACAAATTGACTAAGTCAACCCATTTTATTCTGGCAGAATAGATTATTATTTTTTTTGAGTAAGAAATTTTTTTTTTAATTCAAACTTGGGCATAACCCATTTATTACTGAAAACGAATCTGACCCATGCCCAAAAGTGACCTAGATCCATAAACAACAACCAAAAAATCTAAAAAATGGAAAGTAATCTAAAACAGAGTCCCAAGAACACTTTTCCTTCCAGATTTGTCATCAATGTTCCTCCGAGCTAGCCCCAAATTCGTCATCTTGTTGTTGAACCAGTATTGTTGAGCTTGAGTGAATTCCACCTCTACACTTAACCTCTCACAAGTGCCATGGAATCGACCTCCTTGAAGACTTCTTCAGCTCAAAATGGGTTCAAACAGCAAATCTAGGAGCTTGGTAGTCATGACCCAGAAATCTTCATCTAGGATCAGCCGAGGCGATAAATACTCTTGAATCTTTCCCTCTACATAGAATGAGCTCTGAAGAACTGATACCACTGCGAAGAGATCCATTACCAAGAGGTATTTTCGACTCCACTTTCCCCTAGCTGTTATGAGCAATAGATGTGTGAATCCTAGTCCGTTGTTACTGTAACTCTTATAGTTGCTTCTGCTTTTGATTTCCACCGACTTGTCACTTTAGTTCTTAATTCCTTATTTGTGTATTGAATCCCTTGTTTTGCATCTTCTTAATCCGTATATTTGGGATTTTTCTTTGTTCCGTTATAAAGATTTTCCTTGCTAGTTGTGGTAGATCTTGTATGTTATTGAATTGATTGAGATTGGTACCTGCAAAATGAACAATGTGGTTAGCTAAATAATCGGCCAATCGGTTTCCTTCCCTAAATGTGTGAACCACCTCCACCTCCGCTTGCTCCATCCATAATTTTATGCATTGTATGTCAACTGAGATTGACCATGGAACGACCCATATTCCGTCCAGTATCTTTTTAATAATCAATGAGTCAGTTTCCATGATTATAGGTAGCAAATCATTCTCTATACAATACTTCAATCCTGCCTTGAATGCCTTTACTTCTGCAACTATAGCATAACAGGATTCGATAGTACTAGCTTCTGCAAAGATAAAGTTGCCATCTCCATTTCAAAAACAAAAAGCTATAGAACTAGGCCTAGTGTTTCCTTTACTAGTGTCATCAGTGTTGCATTTATATCTTCCTAATGGAGGATGCACCCAATACACCACTCTACAACATACTAGTGGTGAGTATTCCTCCAGTAATTTAACTATCATAGGCCATGTATTTGGGAGGTTTTGCAGCCAAGGATATCTATTTTTGGCAAATAGATACAAATTATTGTTAACCTCCCTAATCATGTTATGAGTAGACATACATCCTCCATGCTTAACAATATTCCTTCTCTTCCATAACTGCCAAATAATGAAAATGGGAACCACATGTAACATTGGTTTCAACAGTTGGCTAAAGTTTATGTAAAAGACATAGTAAGGCTGCACGGGGTGCCCCTTTCTATCATCTCAAACCGTGGTACGCAATGCACATAGAAGTTTTGGAGGAAATTACACGATGAATTGGGTACACAACTCACTTTTAGTACAGTTTTCCATCCACATTCGAACGGGCAGTCAGAGAAGACTATTCAAGTGTTAGATGACATGTTGAGGGCATGTGTGATTGACTTTGGAGGACATTGGGATAAGTTTCTACCTTTGTGTGAGTTCTTCTATAATAATAGTTATCACTCCAGCATAGATATGGCACCATTTATGGCACTCTTGGGAGGGGATGTAGATCACCCATAAGATGGTTTAAGGCTCGAAATGTGAAACCTTTAGGGATTGATTTAGTGAAGGATGTTCAAGATAAGTTAAGTAGCATCCAAGAGAAGCTATTAGCAGCCCAGAATAGACAGAAAAAATATGCAGACCATAAGGTGAGGGACATGACATTTCAGACTAGTGAGAAGGTTCTTCTTAAGGTATCACCTATGAAAGGGGTGATGAGATTTGGAAAGAAAGGAAAGCTTAGTCCTCGTTACATTGGTCTATTTGAGATTCTTGATTGTGTAGGGCCAGTGGCTTATAGATTGTCCTAACAATCTAGCCTATCAGGAGTTCATCAGGTATTTCATGTGTCAATGTTGAAGAGATATGATAGTGATAGGGATTACATCATTAAGTGGGACTCAGTGTTGCAAGACAAACACCTTTAGTATGAGGAGGGACCGATTGCAATTCTTGATCGTGATGTCCGGAAGCTGAGGACCAAAGAGATTAACTCCGTGAAAATCTAATGGAAGCATCGTCCAGTTGAGGAAGGTACTTGGGAAACTGAGAAGGACATGCGAGACAAGTATCCCAGTTATTCATCGATTCAGGTACACCTTCACCTTTACTTTAGCCTGTTTTTCCTAAGTTGTCACTCAGGGATGAGTGATGGGTAAATTGGTATCTACTGTAACTACCTGTTTCCTTCGTTATAGAAAAGTCAACGGGGAAAATTTTTGGGCCGGAAAACTTTTTTGTAGTAACCTGAGAATTCCTAGCCTAGTCCAGATTTGGAGGAAATCAGAGTCAGTGAGTTCTAGGAAGATCTGGTAACATATCAGAGATCTAATTATGAATTTAATTACATGAGTGGATAGCTAAGACGTTAAGGAACCCGTACGACTTTACAAAATTGAATTCGAGCGAGTAGAACTCCCGAAATTAATCTTAGCGTGAACGGGTAGTTTCTGAGTGTCATGGGATGAAGGTGTGTTATGAAATGGGAGTTTGGAACTCTTAAATCGACTAATTGTTTTCGTGCAAGCCGCCAAGGTGGGACGGTTGTGGCGGGATAGTGGCCGCCATAGCGGGCCAATCGTGAATTAAGTCAGAAATAAACCCCAAAAATGCCATTATTTTGCAATTTTTGGTTTTGAGAGTTAGGAGACAACCCCATGAGAGTTCTTGATAGTTATCCACGAAACTTGGTGCTAAAGTTAAGGTTTTCGCTACCCAATTCCATTTTTCGATCTGTTGAACGTAAAATCTTGATTGTATATAGTTGGGGGAGGGTTTTGAACATTTTTGGTTGGTAGGAAAAGCCCTAGCTGCACCTTGGGATCATAATTTGGGTCTTTGGTTATTGGGTTTGTCATAATTCGGGTAAAAGAGACCTTAATTATTGATCCCTGTATTGAATTGTTGTTTGTAGACCTAGAGAAAGCGGAAAGAATTCGAAAAGGGAAGAATCAAGTTTCTTAGGAGGATTCAAGCTTTGTTCAAGGTAGGTGATAGTTGTGATTTCATGTTTGTGTGATGTATGTTAGTATTTACTTCATAATAATGCATGTATGTATGCGAATGTTGAATTATTGATCACACTAATCGTAAATGACTATGAATGAATGATTGTATGCCATGAATCAACACTTGATTGTATGATTATGAGAATGTACATTGTGATTGTGATTGTGGCTTGTTGAAATGGATCAGGTGTCACGTTCGTCACACTAACTTGTATCGGGTGCCACGTTCCGGCGCACATATGGGATCGGATGTCACGTTCGGCACACTAACTTGGATCGGGTACCAAGTATCGGTACACTAATTGTTTGGGTATAGGTTCCATGAGAGGACCATTGACTTGTTATATAAATGTATTTGAGAATGTGGAATTGTTCGTTGATCCTAAAATGATAACTTATATTGTATATGTTCATTATATGCCGATTTTCTTATATTGTGATCACTTGCATGTGTTTCACTAATTGGGATAGCCGTGTGATCCTACCAGTATACTGTGGTTGTGTACTAATACTGCACTTGCTCTTTCTTTGTTGAGTACAAGGCATCTTCAGGTGGCTATTGACAAACCTCGTTTAGAAGACTAGTGATCAATTCAAATTCAAGGTTGAGCCCGTTCTTCCAGGCTGCCATGAGTTCTCTATGTTTTAGTCCACTTTTTTCGGACTCAGACGTTCTAGTTAGTTATTCGTATGTTTAATTGGGTTGTACCCATTTCCTTTAGAGTTACGTTTCCTTGTTAGAGTTTTGGTACATTCACTTTCAGATTCTAGGCATTAATTCCGCAAATGTTTTGATTAGACTTTTGTTGGAGTTTATGGGAACTCCCTATTTTTCCTTTTCTTAGACATTTAAAGTTGCTTCTGTATCTTTAAATGCCTTAGTTTCTGGTTGAGTTGTTCAGTTTGGGTTGTAGTAATGGTTCTCCCACTGGAAGGTTAGTATGGGTGCCAATCACGATAGTCTGGGTCGTGACAAAGAGCATCCGCTACCACGTTAGCTTTACCGGGATGATAAAGAACACGCATGTCGTAATCCTTCAATAACTCAAGCCACCTACTTTTGTGAAGATTTAGATCTTTCTGATAAAACACATATTGCAAATTCTTGTGGTCGGTAAACACATCTACATGTACTCCATACAAATAGTGCCTCCAAATTTTTAAGGCAAAAACGATCGTAGCTAACTCAAGGTCGTGAGTAGGATAATTCTTCTCATAGATTTTAAGTTTCCTTGAGGCATAAGGAATAACTTTCCCATTTTGCATAAGCACACACCCTAGCCCAATTCTTGAGGCATCACAATAAACCATATGTCCATTTCGGTAAGGTCAACACCGGAGCAGAAGTAAGTCTATCTTTTAACTCTTGAAAACTCTTTCCACACGATTTGGACCATATGAACTTAGCCTTCTTTTGAGTCAAAGCTGACAAAGGAGAGGCAATTGAAGAGAAACCTTCCACGAACCTTCCATAATAACCGACTAAACCCAAGAAACTTCTAATATTCGAATGAGTTAGAGGTCTAGGACAACTCTTGACTGCATCCGTCTTCTTGGGATCTATAATATCCTTACTCCAAATAATATGTCCAAGGAAATCTATGGACCTTAACCAAAATTCACATTTGCTAAACTTTGCAAAGAGTTGTTGGAAATTAAGAACTCGTAACACGATCCTCAAATGATCAATATGCTCATCCTCACTCAAGATCAAAATATCATCAATTAACACAATCACAAACATGTCAAGGTATTGTCTAAGCACTCTATTCATCAAATCCATAAACGCGGCCGGAGAATTAGTCAACCCAAACGACATTACCAAAAATTCATAATGACCATACCGAGTTCGAAAAGTCGTCTTCAAAATGCCATCATCTTTCACCCTCAATTGGTGATAACCCGATCGAAGATCAATCTTAGAGAAATAACTTGCTCCTTGAAGTTGGTCAAATAAATCATCTATCCTTGGAAGAGGATATTTATTCTTAATGGTCACCTTGTTCAACTGTCGATAGTCAATACACATACGAAAAGAACCATCCTTCTTTCTAACAAACAAAACTGGAGCACCCCATAGAGAGATACTCAGTCGGATGAAACCTTTATCCAACAAATTTTCCAATTGTTCTTTCAACTCCTTAGGTTCTGTCGGAGCCATACGATAAGGAGAAATAGAAATAAGTTGCGTATCTGGGAGAAGGACAATACCAAAGTCTATTTCTCGCTCGGGAGGAATACCGGGTAGATCATCTGGGAACACTTCCGAAAACTTATTAACAACGGGGACCAACTAGAAAGAATGGGTTTCAAAATCTACATCCCTCACCCTAACTAAATTGTAAAAGCAACCCTTAGAAATCATCTTTCTAGCTTTAAGATAAGAAACAAACTAACCCTCAGGCATAGAATTTCCCCCCTTCCACTCTAGGATAGGCTCATTCAAGAACTGAAACTTGACTACATGGTTTCTACAATCAATAGAAGCATAACACGAGTGAAACCAATCCATACCCAACATAACATCAAAGTCTAACATATCAAGCTCTATCGAGTCAACATGAGTAACTCTATGGGACAAGAAAACAAGACACTTTCTATAGACCCTCTTAGACACAATAGAATCACCAACAGAAGCAGAGACAGAAAAGGGCTCTAGCAACACATCCGGAAGAACATCAAACCTCATAGCCACATATGGCGTCACAAAAGACAAGGTAGCACCGGAATCAAGTAAAGCATAAACATCAAGTTGGAAAACTTTCAACATACCGGTAACTACATCGAGAGAACCCTTTTGTTCACCACGATTCTAAAGTGCATAAAATTGGTTTTGCTTAAGAGCATTGGAACCCGCACCACTAGTAGTAGCTTGCTTTCCCTCTCTTCCTTTAGCCGCAAGCATTGGGAAATCCCTCATTTTGTGACCACTCTGACCACAACCAAAGCAACCATCTGTGCCGGCTAGGTACTTACCCTCGTGCTTCCTTCCACACTTATTACCATTACATCCTTGAGGCTTAGGGTTAGACACCCTATCTTTGTTAAACTTAGGAGGAGAATTGGAGGAATCTTGATCGGAAAACCTTTGTTGGAATCTAGGACGACCTTGTCCATCGGACCTTGCATATGAGAAATTTCCATATCTGGTCTTAGCCCTCTTTACCTCTCTAGACCTTTCCTTAAGTTTCTCCTCCTCAATTTGTTGTGCATGCAACATGAGACGAGAGATGTCCATGTCATTGATGAGCATAGAAGTTCGGCACTCTTTAACCACCATTTCGAACACACCCGAAACAAACTTAATCATCCTAGCCCTTGAATCGGCAACCATCGATGGAGCATACTTAGACAATTGAGTGAACTTAAGAGTATATTCCCTTACACTCATACTTCCTTGTCGAATATTAATGAACTCAATCACCTTGGCTTCCCCATCTCAAGGGGAAAGAACCTATCAAGAAAAGCGGCCTTAAACTACTCTTAATCAACAGGACCCGCATCTTCCGATCTCCCTTCCTTCCATTGGTTATACCATATTTAAGCCACACCTTTTAGTTGATAAGTGGCCAACTCCTATGATCATCAAAACCTTATAAACCTCATCAATAAACTCTTGAGGATCATCATCAACTTTAGAACAATGAAACTCCGGAGGATTCATCCTAGTGAAGTCCCTCACTCTTGAATTCGTCGTACCCACATTTGGATTCACAGGAACCACTACCTCCTTATTGGCTTGGGCCGTCATGGCTTGAGCCAACACTTGAAAAGAAGCCCTAAACTCCACATTAGATACTTGCTCGGCCAAAGGATCGACCAGAACTTGAGGAGTTTGCGGAGGAGCTTCTTGTTCTGTATTCTCCCTCACATTGTTTCTAGTATAAGCTCTTTGAGTTTCCATATCCTAAAGAATATAGGATAAGAATTAGGAGAGAGACCTTATAGAGTTGAACTCTATCGCACGACTTAAAAGTAATGAAAGATGTGAAGTTTCCAAATCATCTTGTAGCCTCTCATTTATAAATGTGGCACACTTTACACTCATGAACAAGACACTACTAGACGTGGCTTGTGAGAACTAGGACTATTCTAAAACTTGTGCTCTGAAAACCAAGTTTGTCACGGCCTAGGGGTACCCCCTAGATGTAACATGGCGTATGGAACCCCAAAGGACTCCATACAATCCACTTAGCTCTCTTAGTATAAGAAATAGAACAATAAGAGTAAAACAATAGTCCAAATCCAAAACATTTTATAAAGAAAAGCGGAAGTCTAAGACACGTGTCTCATCATAGCAATCTAATACAATAGAATGAAATTGGGCCTAGCCCATACATCATGTCCAAAAGAGAAATACGTGAAAAGGAACTACAACAATGAAAATTTGTCCTCAAAGCATGCAGGCTCATCGAAGCTCAGAAATATCTCAAGTCAACATCTATCCACGAAACTGGTGACCCTGATAATCGGACCATACATTTGGGGTAATGTAGGCAAGAGTATGGGAGAGCTTTTATCTCATCATGAATATCCTCTCGATACTAAGTATAAATCCCACATAATAGTCATTTCTTACTTTATTTCATTACTCATGGAAAGGTGCCCTTGGACAACCAATCCAAGCTAGTTCATTAGGATATCTCTTACTCTTTGATTCAATTACGTGAGAAAGCCTTTCAACCTAAGAATCCTTTCTATGTGAGAAAACCTTTCACATCATACTAGTATGTGTTTATGTAAATATCCTTTCACAACACAACATCATCATTGGTACTTTACTCTCAAAGCACTCATAAACCATTGCATAAATTTCATAAGAGAATGCAGAAGTCCATAATTTACCTCTTGAGGTTCAAAACCCACTTTAAATCATCAACACTTAGAAAATATGGGTTAGATATGAATTTCATCATAAATACATGTAAAGCTTACAATACATGCTTAATTTCATAAAATTCTTCCTTGAAGATCAAAATCCCACATCATATGACTCATTACTTGAAAACATGGGGATTACATAGGTTCGTGGGGAAATTATCATAAAATCACAGTATTTCATCAATTCATGCACAAGAGATCATAATTCAATCATTTAAAACAATAATGAAAAGAACTCATGATAATTGAAGAATAATCTAACTCAATTGGGGAGTTCTACCTTTAGAAATAGAGGAATTTGGGAACTCCGTGAATGGAAGGAATCCATGGATGAAAACTATCATACCTTGAATCCAAAAGCTAGCCTTCAATGGAGGAATTGAGATCTTGACTTGAAACCCTAGGTTGGATCTTCTTCTTCTTCAAGTTTCTAGAGAGAGAAATTTTTTGGAGAGGAGATTTGGTTTTCTTTTGTGAATTTGGAAGAATAATGTGAATGGGCTAATTTGGGGGTTTAAAATACTCATATAGGGGTCTTAGTGAAGGGTAAAACGACGTAGTATAGGAACTAATTAATTAGGAAAATACCCAACTTCCCCTGAACTTACTAGCTTCCACTGACCGACCAACCACGAACCCGAGTCGACAGACTATGGTCTGACCTACGGTCCGTCCTGGTGGACTGTCATTGGTGGACTGTCATTGGTGGTCAGAAAGGTTATTTTGGGGCTTCGAACCACATACCCTCCAACCACAGACCGTGGTCTGACCAATGGTCCATATGTTGGGCCGTGGTCTTGAGCCCTCAGACCACTGCTGGGTAGACTAACCACGGACCACACCTACGGTCTGTGGTCCCTTCCATAGGCTGTGGGTGGCCGGCGTGGTTTGCACCTACAACTACTGGAAATTTCTTCATTTCCCTTTTTCGGATACGGGGTGTTACAAAAACAGTAGACATCAACTCAATATGCATAAAAATACAATAATAAACTCTTTACTCTTATTTAGGAGATTCTTTAATCGAAAACCATCATTATGAGCTACGTGATGATACAATGTCTCGCCCACACTGCTAGAACTTTCCTATACCTTCTCGGGGTATAGAACTCCTCAACTAAGTAGATCCACTAAGCTATGCTTAAAAGCAATAAGGAATCATCTAAAAAGTATGGTCCTTTACCCATGTTGGCATACATGGTTTCTGAGGATTTTGAGTTATCCGAACTCATCCTCATATCGGTGCTCAATAATACTCCCAATAATATATAACTCATGCTCAAATGTTTAAAACCTAATTTTTTTTCTCAATTTGAGGTAATTCCTAAAAGACGTAATACTCTGAAATTCTTCTAAACTTATAAACTCATTTAGAAATTGGTGTTTCTCTCTTTTAAATGTAAAAGTATTATATACTTGGGAATACTTAGTTCCCTTATACTCATTTTGAAACATGAAACTCAACTCTCCTCATCCTCATACTCATTTACTCAACACTTAGTTCAAATCATTAGTTAATTTCAAAAGGGTTCTCAACTTTGACTCAAAAAGTCCTTTTGAACTTTCTTATTAATTTTACTATAATTTAAAAAAACATAAATCAAGATATATGATTAGAATATGCATGATCACTCAAGGATTAATGAAGATATTAAGTGTGGATATCAAGGAGAGAACATAGGTACGATTTGAGGGTAAACACACAAAAGGGTAGAAGGGTAAGGGACCTTACGATCCTGGCGCACTGAGTGGAGTAGGCCACGAACCCCAAAACTATTGGGTAGTATTTATGGAGCATTGCTAGCGCTGCGCGCCAGGCCTCAAACTATGAACCAATAGTTTGGGTGTGATGGTGGCATGACGCCCCACCCCTCTACCAAGTTTTTGACGAATTGGTTTACTCCAATTCAAGTCCTAACTCATCTAGAATCGAATGATTTACTCCCAAATAGTTTGGATTCATAAACCCAACACAAACTCAACAAAATCCCACCCAAAATCCATCAACAATACCACTCATTCGCAAGACCCTCACCTTAAGACTCAAAGACCTCCTTTGTTAAAGAATGGGGTTAAAACTCAAGAACTTCTCAAGAAACTCAATCAATCAACTTCAAAAACGAATTTATGGATGAAATCAAATGATTGGCGGAGGGCAAACAAACCCAAAACTATGAAAGCTTTATACCTCGAAAGAACTAAGTTCTTAGCGATTTCCCCAAATTTCTTGATGAACTCTTGGAACCTTCTCTTTTCTCCTCCTGAAATCCTTCTCTCAAATCCTAAGAATTTTAGAGCGATAAAAATTGATCTCAATCTGGTTAGGCCACTATTTGGGTGAGAAAAATGCTTTTGGCCTAGTGGTGTAAGGAAAATACCAAAATACCCTTTCTTAAAACGGATGAAGTGCCTTAACTAGAGAGGCTACACTCAAATGGGCATAACTCATTCATCTGAGCTCGAAGTTAGCAAACTCGGCGGTGTTGTAAAGAGGACTCAAAGACCTTCAATTTGATACCTAATGGGCCACCTAATTCTTTATATGGTAAAAGTTATGGTCGTTTGAAGTCGATCCTAAATTAAAAAAATGAAGTTTAACTCGTACGAATCTCTAGTCGGCTTTTCGAAGTACAAGATGTTACAGTGTCTCCCCCTTGGGAATTACACTAAGCCAAAAGGGAATAAGAAGCATCTAACAACCCAAATTCAAGTACCACTATAACAAATTCGATTATCAGGAACAAATTATTTCGTCATTTATAAATCATATTTCGTCATTAAAAATCTTGTGAGACGAAAAATAATTCATCAATCAGTCGTCACTAAATGTGTGTCGCGAAACGTATACAAATACGATTTAGTGTTTCGTCGCTAAAATTATTATTTAACTACAAAAAGAAAAATCGTCTCCAAATGCTTAAACATTTGTGACAAATTTATTTGTCGTAAAAAGTATATATTTTTTTGTAGTTAATAGTATGCTTTGCCACTAAAAAGGTTATTACTACCGATAAAATTATATCGTCGCTAATTATTTTACTTCAATCAGTGACGACATCAATTGTCTCTAAAGTTATATGTATTTCGTAGTTGAAAAAAAATATCTAATTTCGTCACTAATGACTATATTTTATATAAAAAATAATAATTTGTT